>CAUJNA010003283.1:777212-894712 GCA_963377175.1 Effrenium voratum
CCCTGCATGCCCCGAAAACCCTGCCCATTTGATGTGGGTATGTGTGAAAACAGAGAAAAACGGACCACCACCGGGCTCCAAAACTGATGTGGGTATGGGTGAAAACAGAGAAAAACGGACCACCACCGGGCTCCAAAACTGATGTGGGTATGGGTGAAAACAAAAAAACGGACCAGGAAAGCGGACGGGCTCCAAAACTGATGTGGGTATGGGTGAAAACAAAGAAAAACGGACCACCACCGGGCTCCAAAACTGATGTGGGTATGGGTGAAAACAGAGAAAAACGGACCACCACCGGGCTCCAAAACTGATGTGGGTATGGGCGAAACAGAGAAAAACCGACCACCACCGGGATCCAAAACTGATGTGGGTATGGGTGAAAACAAAGAAAAACGGACCACCACCGGGCTCCAAAACTGATGTGGGTATGGATGAAAACAGAGAAAAACGGACCACCACCGGGCTCCAAAACTGATGTGGGTATGGGTGAAAACAGAGAAAAACGGACCACCACCGGGCTCCAAAACTGATGTGGGTATGGGTGAAAACTGATGTGGGTATGGGTGGGACCACCACCGGGCTCCAAAACTGATGTGGGTATGGATGAAAACAGAGAAAAACGGACCACCACGGGCTCCAAAACTGATGTGGGTATGGGTGAAAACAGAGAAAAACGGACCACCACCGGGCTCCAAAACTGATGTGGGTATGGGTGAAAACAGAGAAAAACGGACCACCACCAGGCTCCAAAACTGATGTGGGTATGGGTGAAAACAGAGAAAAACGGACTACCACGGCTCCAAAACTGATGTGGGTATGGGTGAAAACAGAGAAAAACGGACCACCACCTAAACCCTAAACCCCATACCCACATCAGTTTTGGAGCCCGGTGGTGGTCCGTTTTCTCTGTTTTCACCATACCCATCCCGGTGGTGGTCCGTTTTTCTCTGTTTTCACCCATACCCACATCAGTTTTGGAGCCCGGTGGGTGGTCCGTTTTTCTCTGTTTTCACCCATACCCACATCAGTTTTGGAGCCCGGTGGTGGTCCGTTTTTTCTTTGTTTTCACCAATACCCACATCAGTTTTGGAGCCCGGTGGTGGTCCGTTTTTCTCTGTTTTCACCCATACCCACATCAGTTTTGGAGCTCGGTGGTGGTCCGTTTTTCTTTGTTTTCACCCATACCCACATCAGTTTTGGAGCCCGGTGGTGGTCCGTTTTTCTCTGTTTTCACCCATTCCCACATCAGTTTTGGAGCTCGGTGGTGGTCCGTTTTTCTTTGTTTTCACCCATACCCACATCAGTTTTGGAGTCCGGTGGTGGTCCGTTTTTCTCTGTTTTCACCCATTCCCACATCAGTTTTGGAGCCCGGTGGTGGTCCGTTTTTGTCTGTTTTCACCCATACCCACATCAGTTTTGGAGCCCGGTGGTGGTCCGTTTTTCTCTGTTTTCACCCATACCCACATCAGTTTTGGAGGTTGGTGGTGGTCCGTTTTTCTCTGTTTTCACCCATACCCACATCAGTTTTGGAGCCCGGTGGTGGTCCGTTTTGATGAGTGTTCAACAACAGGGAGCCCCCCGGTGACTGTTGATGAGTGCTCAACAACAGGGAGCCCAAAGCTGACTCGCGCCCCTTCCCCCTTCGCGGTTCCGAAGCTGACTCGCGCCCCGGTCACTGTTGATGAGTGTTCAACAACAGGGAGCCCCCCGGACAGGGAACCCAAAGCTGACTCACGCCGCTTTCCCCTTCGCACACCCCCGAAGCTGACTCGCGCCCCGGTGACTGTTGATGAGTGTTCAACAACAGGGAGCCCAAAGCTGACTCGCGCCCCTTCACCTTCCTGGCAGAGCACACTTCCTGGCAGAGCACACTTCCTGACAGAGCACACTTCCTGGCAGAGCACACTTCCCCTTCCTGGCAGAGCACACTTCCCCTTCCTCACAGAGCACACTTCCTGGCAGAGCACACTTCCTGGCAGAGCACACTTCCCGTTCCTGGCAGAGCACACTTCCCCTTCCTGGCAGAGAAAAACTTCCCCTTCCTGGCAGAGCACAATATCAAACGAGGTTGGGCGAGCCAGTATCAAACGGAGTAAGCTGACTCACATTCTTTCCCCCTTCACGCCCCCCCAAAGCTGACTCACATCTGCCCGCTCGGCACTCCTAAGTGCCCGCTCGGCACTCCTACCTAAGTGCCAGCTCGGCACTCCCGAAAAAAGAAAAAAAAGGCCGCGGGCCCGGGCGATTTTCTCCGGCGGGCCGAGGTCGGGCTTCGCGGTGCCGGCGCTCACTGTCCTGCGAGGGATCGAGCGCGACGGTTCGGAAGGAAAAAACGAAGACGGGGGGGTCCTTTCCGCGAGCGCTTCGGGGCCGGAGAGGAGGAAGCGGCCTGACACGAGAGCGAGGCCGAACAATTTCAACGGACGACGGATGAGCCTGTGGCGTCCTCAGCCGGGCGACCTCCTCGCGGAGAGCGCGCGCATCGGCCTGACGGGTGCAACGGGGGCAGGAAAAAAAAGACGTCCGGAAGCGAGCCTGATAGCCCTGCGTCCAGCGCTTCTCCGCCACCACCTCCGCCTCCAGCACCGCGATCCGCGTGTCCTGACGAGGAAAAAACGCCCCAAAAAGGGGGGGAAAGAAGGGAGGAAGACGGGCCTTCGCGGCCACCTCCCTCATCAGCGCCGCCTGCAAAAACGGATTTGCGTCCCCCGCCCAACCCCGGAAGAGAGAGTCGCGCCTTGTCCTCCTCCAAGGCGGTGACGCGGGCCTCCGCCGCGGTGGCGCGAGCCTCCGCGGCGGAGAGGCGCTCCTCCTGGCGGGAGAAAAAGGCGACATCCGAACGGCGAAGAAACGAAGACGCGCCTTGAGCGCGAGCTCCAGCCGCGTCCGGTCCTGCCAGGCGAGCGGAAAAAGAAACAACGAGGAAAAAGGCAGGCCTTCGCCGCGTTGAACTCCGCCTCGCGGCGGAGTTTGGAAGGCGGCGGCCTCCGCGAGCGACGCAAAAAACGAGAAGAGGCCTCCTGGCAGAGGCAAAAAGGGACCGACCCCCCCCCTAACGAACCCTCCTGCCAGCCGCCAGGCCAGGCGCCCTCCTGACAGAAGAAAAACAAACGACACCCTGGCGAACCCTCGACCGTCCTCCCAGCCGCCGCAGCTCCCTCCGGAGCCGTCCCAATTCTGGCTGGAGAAGAACCCTCGACCGTCCTCCTGCCCAGCAGGCCAGGCGCCCTCCTGACAGAAGAAAAAAAAGGATCGATCCCCTTGCAAAGAACCCTTGGCCGTCCTCCCGCTTGCCCTTCATGCCCCTTCCCCCTTCGCGCCCCCGAAGCTGACTCGCGCCCCGGTGGGAGCCCAAAGCTGACTCGCGCCCCTTCCCCCTTCGCACCCCCAAAGCTGACTCGTGCCCCGGTGACTACTCCTAACCTAGAGTGCCACGTTTACCTAATTGCCCGCTCGGCACTGTGCCCGCTCGGCACGCCTAAGTGCCCGCTCGGCACTCCTAAGTGCCCGCTCGGCACTGGAAAAAAAAACGAAAAAAAGGCCGCGGGCCCGAGCGCTTTTTCCTCCAGGTCGAGGTCGTGCGCCGCGGCGGGGCTCACACTCCTGCGAGGGATCGATCGGAAAAAAAAGGGGGAAAACGACGGCGAGGGGGTCCTCCACCACGAGCCCGCTTCGGAGCCGGCGCCGACGCGGAGCCCTGGCACGAAAGCGAAGCCGATCGATTTCAACGGTCGACGGATGAGCCTTCAGGTGCTCCAGCTCCCGTCGGAGCGCGACAGCATCCGCCTGGCGGGGCGCAACGGGGGGGCAGGGGGGGGGGGAAACGAAAAAGACGCCCGGCAGCGGGCCTGAAAGCCTTGCGTCCAGGCTTTCTCGCCGCGCAGCTCGGACTCGAGCACGGCCACGCGAGTGGCCTGACAGGAGGAAAAACCCCCCAAAAAGGGGGGGAAAAGAAGGAAGGGAAACGCGCCTGCGCGGCGAGCTCCTTCATCAACGCCGCCTGCAAAACGGGTTTGCGGGCCCCGCCCAACCCCGAAAAAAAAGGTCGCGCCTTCTCCTCCTCCAGGACCGAGACCCGCGCTTCCGCTAGCGGGTCTCCGCGGCGGTGAGCTTCTCGTCCTGACAGGAAAAAAAAAGGCCGACATCCGAACGACGAAGAACGCGCCTTGACGGCGAGCTCGACGCGTGCGCGGTCCTGCCAGGCGAGCGGAAAAAAAGGAAGAACGAAGGGAAAAAACGCGCCTTGGCGGAGTTGTACTCCGCCTCGCGGCGGCGCTTGGAGGGCGGAGGCCTCCACAAGCGACGCAAAAAAAACGAGGAAAAAAAAGGCGAACGACGAAGAACGCGCCTGCGGCTCGGCCCCCAAGCCGCCTCCTGGCGGGCACGGAAAAAGAGGGAAACCCTCCCAAAAAACCCTCGGCCGTCCTCCCAGCCGCCGCCCCAGCCGGCCGAGCCGCCGGACCCGTCCCACTCCTGACAGGCGTGAAAAAAAAGAAGAAAAAAAAAAGGCGAGGGCAAACCGGGCCTTGGGCGGCTCCCACCACCCTGTTGATGAGTGTTCAACAACAGGGATCCCAAAGCTGACTCGCGCCCCTTCCCCCTTCGAAGCTAACAACAGGGAGCCCCCCGGCGACTGTTGATGAGTGCTCAACAACAGTATCAAACCTGAACGGGTTAGTGACGGGAGCACGAGAGGGACGGAACCACGAGAGGGCCGGGAGCACGAGAGGGACGGGGGACGGGAGCGCGAGAGGGACTGGAGCACGAGAGGGACGGGAGCACAAGAGGGACGGGGAGCAGGGACGGGAGCACGAGAGGGACGGGAGCACGAGAGGGACGGGAGCACGAAAGGGACGGGGAGCACGAAAGTGACGGGAGCACGAAAGGGACGGGGAGCACGAGAGGGACGGGAGCACGAGAGGGACGGGAGCACGAAAGTGACGGGAGCACGAGAGGGAAGGGAGGACGGGGGACGGGAGCTCAGGGGAAGTGCAACAGGGCCGCAGCACACACACCCGGTGGCACCAGGAGCAAGGGGCCCTAACGCAATCGGCAAAGGCGTAGACTTCGAAGTGCCGGGGGACAGGCTGGAGTCCAGGCTGCGCCGTGCTTCCGGGAGCTTGGGCGAACGAGTACCCACCACCAACAGAGCAAACTTCCCCTTCCTGGCAGAGCACACTTCCCCTTCCTGACAGAGCACACTTCCCCTTCCACTTCCTGACCTTCCTGGCAGAGCACACTTCCTGGCAAAGCACACCTTCCTCACCACACTGGCAGAGCACACTTCCCCTTCCTGGCAGAGCACACTTCCCCTTCCTGGCAGAGAAAACTTCCCCTTCCTGGCAGGCAAGCCAGTATCAAACGGAGTAAGCTGACTCACATTCTTTCCCCCTTCACGCCCTCCAAAGCTGACTCACATCCCTTGCCCTTCACGCCCCTTCCCCCTTCACGCCCCGGTGGGAGCCCAAAGCTGACTCGCGCCCCTTCCCCCTTCGCACCCCCGAAGCTGACTCGTGCCCCGGTCACTGTTGATGAGTGCTCAACAACAGGGATCCCAAAGCTGACTCGCGCCCCTTCCCCCTTTTCCCCTTCGCACACCCCCAAAGCTGACTCGCGCCCCGGTGACTGTTGATGAGTGTTCAACAACAGGGAGCCCCCCGGTGACTGTTGATGAGTGTTCAACAACAGGGAGCCCAAAGCTGACTCGCGCCCCTTCCCCCTTCGCGCCCCCGAAGCTGACTCGCGCCCCGGTGACTGTTGATGAGTGTTCAACAACAGGGAGCCCCCCGGTGACTGTTGATGAGTGTTCAACAACAGGGAGCCCAAGAGCTGACTGACAGAGCACACTTCCTGGCAGAGCACACTTCCTGACAGAGCACACTTCCTGACAGAGCACACTTCCTGGCAGAGCACACTCTTCCTGCACACTTCCTGGCAGAGCACACTTCCTGACAGAGCACACTTCCTCCCCTTCCTGACAGAGCACACTTCCTGACAGAGCACACTTCCTGACAGAGCACACTTCCTGGCAGAGCACACTTCCCCTTCCAGACAGAGCACACTTCCTGGCAGAGCACACTTCCCTCCCTGACAGAGCACACTTCCTGGCAGAGCACACTTCCCCTTCCTGACAGAGCACACTTCCGGTGAAAACAGAGAAAAACGGACCACCACCGGGCTCCAAAACTGATGTGGGTATGTGTGAAAACAGAGAAAAACGGACCACCACCGGGCTCCAAAGAAAAACGGACCATTACCGGGCTCTAAAACTGATGTGGGTATGGGTGAAAACAGAGAAAAACGGACCACCACCGGGCTCCAAAACTGATGTGGGTGTGGGTGAAAACAGAGAAAAGCCACCGGGCTCCACCACCACCGGGCTCCAAAACTGATGTGGGTATGGGTGAAAACAGAGAAAAACGGACCACCACCGGGCTCCAAAACTGATGTGGGTATGAGTGAAAACAAAAAAACCGGACCACGACCGGGAAAACTGATGTGGGTATGGGTGAAAACAGAGAAAAACGGACCACCACCGGGCTCCAAAACTGATGTGGGTATGGGTGAAAACAGAGAAACCACCCACCGGGCTCCAAACTGATGTGGGTATGGGTGAAAACAGAGAAAAACGGACCACCCACCGGGCTCCAAAACTGATGTGGGTATGGGTGAAAACAGAGAAAAACGGACCACCCACCGGGCTCCAAAACTGATGTGGGTATGGGTGAAAACAGAGAAAAACGGACCACCACCGGGCTCCAAAACTGATGTGGGTATGGGTGAAAACAGAGAAAAACGGACCACCACCGGGCTCCAAAACTGATGTGGGTATGGGTGAAAACAGAGGAAAACCAAAACTGATGTGGGTATGGGTGAAAGCAAAGAAAAACGGACCACCACCGGGCTCCAAAACTGATGTGGGTATGGGCTGATGTGGGTATGGGTGAAAACAGAGAAAAACGGACCACCACCGGCTCCAAAACTGATGTGGGTATGGGTGAAAACAGAGAAAAACGGACCACCACCGGGCTCCAAAATTGATGTGGGTATGGGTGAAAACAGAGAAAAACGGACCACCACCGGGCTCCAAAACCACCACCGGGCTCCAAAACTGGGTGAAAACAAAGAAAAACGGACCACCACCGGGCTCCAAAACTGATGTGGGTATGGGTGAAAACAAAGAAAAACGGACCACCACCGGGCTCCAAAACTGATGTGGGTATGGGTGAAAACAGAGAAAAACGGACCACCACCGGGCTCCAAAACTGGTGGGTAAAACAGAGGGCTCCAAAACTGATGTGGGTATGGGTGAAAACGAGAAAAACGGACCACCACCGGGCTCCAAAACTGATGTGGGTATGGGTGAAAACAGAGAAAAACGGACCACCACCGGGCTCCAAAACTGATGTGGGTATGGGCGAAAACAGAGAAAAACGGACCACCACCGGGCTCCAAAACTGATGTGGGTATGGGTGAAAACAGAGAAAAACGGACCACCACCGGGCTCCAAAACTGATGTGGGTATGGGTGAAAACAGAGAAAAAACGGACCACCACCGGGCTCCAAAACTGATGTGGGTATGGGTGAAAACAGAGAAAAACGGACCACCACCGGGCTCCAAAACTGATGTGGGTATGGGCGAAAACAGAGAAAAACGGACCACCACCGGGCTCCAAAACTGATGTGGGTATGGGTGAAAACACCACCGGGCTCCAAAACTGATGTGGGTATGGGTGAAAACAGAGAAAAACGGACCACCACCGGGCAGAGAAAACCGGACCACCACCGGGTGGGCTCCAACACTGATGTGGGTATGGGTGAAAACAGAGAAACACGGGAGCCCATTTAATGGTTCACCACCCATAGAACCGAGTTTAGTAGGGAGTGGTTGATGTTCGCTGGGGGGTCGATTTGGATCTTGACCCATGGCCATCTTTGCCCTCGTCGGTGGTTTGGAGCTCGGTGGCTTGGTGTTCCGGGGGTAGTAAAACCCGAATCAACTGTTCTTGGTTGTCCAGAATTCATCTTCACCCAAATCAAGTGTTTCTGTTTATCCAATCAATCTTCCTCATCACTTTGGGCCATCGAAGACCAAACGGCATAACTATTGCATGGCTCCCAGGTTTTGCCACAGCTCTGAGACAGTATATACTGGATATTGCGATAAGTTTGCTGGTGCAATAGGCAGGGAACGAGCAAACACCATCCAACGGGTGGTTTCCTTTTTTCGGGGACCCAGGTTCAATCCCTCATTCCCTACGGCCCTGAGCACCGGCAAGTCTATCTTCCTGGTTGGTTTTCGAGCTCTGTGGTGATGTGGCTATGACCTGGGTCAGAAGTTGGCTTCCTCCTGATTGATGCTTTAGAGCTCAGTGCTTTGGTGGTGTTCCGGGGGTAGCAAAACCCATTTACCCTCTCCTGGGAATCAAATCCCCAATGTGGCTTGGAGCCCGATTTGGAGGTGCTCCGAAAATAGTGTCCATTTACCCGCCAGAACCAGGGGTTCAACTCCGGATCCGAACCGCCAACTAAACAACCAGCCAAGGGGTACCTGAGATGTGTGAGGGCAGGCAAAGCTTAGGTCGGTTTGCTCAACAATAGACGGATGGGCCAACTTGATTCCACTGCTTTCAGCTTTGGCTCTAAAATCTTAATGACTACCGGGGCCATCTTTTTCGAAAGGGACACTAAAGTTCGGCTCATGGCAAAAAGCGCTTCGGTGTTGCAACACGTTCCAAAAAACAAAACTATTGTCCAGGCAGCGACCCCCAAAGCCGCTTCCCGAGCCTGATGGAACTCGACTTGGTGACTTGTGCGTTTGATATGTGTGAGTCAAAACTAAACCAGGAATCGGACCGCAGGTTTTAGTCCAAGTTTCCATTTACCAGGACAAGCCATTTTGGATACCATTTTTTTAAGCCACACCCATGTGGGGAACTTCGATCAACTCCACCTCGTCGATCCTCAGCATGCCGCGGAAGGAGCCGTTCATGTCTTCCTGTTGAGACGAAGCCACGCCCAGTCATCGGGCTGTGGGTCAAAAATAGGGTAACCCAAAATGGAACCCTGGTAAATGGAAACATGGACTAAAACCTGCGGTCCCCTGGTAGTTTAATTTTGACCCATACCCATCTCAGTCTCTCTTTGGGCGGTCCTGTTGTGAGCTGAACAAGGAGGAAAAGCACATTTTGAGGCACCTGTCGTCTCCCTTACCCTTGCAATGTCATATTATACCATGACTTTTATGACTATCAGATAATCCTCCAACTGAAACTTTTCTCAAACAATCTTGTGCAGATTTGGCTCTAAACATGTTGGCGTACACCTCTCGTGACATGGGTCCGTCGGGTTGCTGGGTGTCCGCCTGAAACTGGCTGAAATCCATGGTCCGATGTCACCTGTTAAAGGTTCACTGATGAGATGGCTTAGCTAGCAGGGGCCGGGCGTGCACCCGGATGATGCACGCGAAACATGGCCCCAGTGTTGCAGAAATCAACGGTCAGGAGTCGCCCCGAAAATTGATCATTTCACAAACCTCAGATCAAACAATCAATACCAGCAGCTAACATTGTCAGGATCCTTCAATTATCACATCCATTTCGCGCCAACACAACACGTGTATCTGGAACTGTAGCGTCTAGGGCAAAATGATCTAGAATCTAAAGCTAAGGTTGCTCAAGAAAATGTTGGAAAGCGTGCGGCTCACAACCTGCTTGCTAGGGAACTGTTGCCCATCATGAACCTGGGTTCGCACATCAATCTCGTCAGACGAATACCTCCATTGGCCAAAATCAACCGTTGCGGCCAAGACAGCCCCTTTTGGGACGCGGGTGCGGCCTTGATTTGAAGGGGATAGCAACACTGGGCTGTCCGCTTTTCGACCTCCTGCTAAAGTTTAACTTTTAGTGGGTTACACAGAAACCCGACCACTAAACCAACCAAAAACATTAAAAACCTAAGGAACAGGATGGCTGGATATGGCTGGGAACCACCCAGAAAGATGAGCCCACCCCACTAAATAAAGCGACAAACAAACAAAAACAACATCCTCAGTGGGTTGGCCAGTCCAAACTTTTTGTTTACTCCTAGAATGGTCCAAGCCCAAAAATGCTTACAGTCCAAGGAACTCATCATGAACGACCCATGTTTGCTTGCGTACGCGGCCTCCCCAAGGAAGAGGCGCCGGAACTCCTCCACCTGCGGGATGGTGCGCAAAACTGACGCCTCGACGTCCGGCTAAGTGAGCAATACTGTGGGTGTTCCCTCCAAAAGTGATGAATCCCCACTAAAAGGGGACACCCCCCTATTAGTCAACCAGAGGTTGAAATAACTAAAGCAGCTGCCCAAGCATATGTTCAAAGGGGGCGGTACAGGAAAGTCCCACAAAGTTAATACTGTGGGTGGACGAACTGCACCACTTTGAAACCATAGCAAAGCATTGTTTGTTGGTATTTACAGGGGAAGCATCACCCCAGGACTTTTAGGTGGTGCAGGATTTCGTCCATCCACAGTAGCACCTGGTCGTTGAAATGGCTGTGGTTGTCAGAAGAAGTCCAGGCTTTTTGTTTACCACTAAAATGGCGCACATATGGCTGCGGGTCAAAAGCAGGGTAAAATGGCTTGCCAAAACGGTAAATGGAAACATGGATTAAAATTAGCGGTCCGGTTCCTGGTGGTTTAATATTGACCCACACCCAAATTGCTGCAACTCTCAGGATTGCCGAACTCACAACAGAATGCAGCATGGCTCGCTGTCCATACAATACTGAAGGCAATCTGATGAACCTGCAACAAACATAGACACGTGAGTTGCCCTCCTACCCTACTGTAAGGCCTGCTTGCTGCCTCAGCCCCATGCCAGCCTCTGTGTCAAAAACATGCTTGCTGCAACACTGGCCTTCTGCAGTTCTGCAGGTGATGCGATCAAGGCATGCCCTTCTGCACCATTGAAAGCTACCTTCGGCAATTCAAACAAATGATTGTTTTTTCACGCATCATGCCGCGGAGCCCTCATCGTCAAGCATGATTGTGTAAGCAGCTGGGCACATTTCTTTGACACAAATAACGGGGTGGATCTTTGTCGAGGTTAGCCCTTCAACTTGAGACCCTCTGAACCCGGTTCAGTTCTAAATTTGACAGAAAGAAAGCGGCAGCCCATGAAACCAGCCCATGCCAATCGCAAGCCCACGAGAAGCTGGCAAAGATTTGCATACGCGACCAAAACACTCTCGTTAGACAACCAGGCCTTCAACAGCGTTGAAGGACGGACGCAAGCAAAAGGCAAAAATTGCCATCCTGGTTTAGCCCGTGCATCGTCAGTGCTGTGTGTACTTTAATTGCTGGACCCCAAACATCCAAGCACTTGGAACATGCCCAATGAAATAGCTCCGGGAAGCAGCAAAGACGGGTTGAGCAACAAATTAAGAATCTGAAACCACATTGAGTGTTGAGACGCCTTGAGCCTGGAGCCAGCTTGGACAATTCTCCGATTGTTGCCATGGGGCCATCAGTTCTTAGCCTGGGGCCGTCGTTTGAGTGTTTGTTTTGTTTGTGGGTGGGGGGCAGAGGTGCATTCAAACGTAAACTAACACAATACCGACGAATTCAAAAGAATTCAATGCACGCATGTTTGATGGTCATCATAATCAATTATTATAATCATCATGATCGTCATCAATAATAGTAATAATAATAATTGGCACCGTCAATCATGCATCATCCATCATCTATCCTCCATCATCATCCATCATCCATCATCATCCATCCTCCATCATCATCATCATCATCATCATCATCATCATCATCATCACCATCATCATCATCAGCATCATCATCATCATCATCAGCAGCAGCAGCATCATCAATCATCATCATCTTCTTCATCAATCATCATCAACATCTTACTTATCAATCATCATAATCTGTTTCATCATCATCATCATCATCATCAGCATCATCATCATCATCATCATCATCATCATCATCATCATCATCATCATCATCATCATCATCGTCATCATCATCATCATCATCATCATCATCATCATCATCTGTTTCATCAATCGTCATCATCATCTTCTTCATCAATCATCATCATCATTTTCTTCAATCATCATCATCAATCATCGTCATCATCATCATCTTCATCTGCATCTTCATCTACATCATCATGAGCGTCATGATCAGCATCATCGTCATCGTCATCTTCATTTTCCTGATGCTCATCCTCTTCCTCTTCCTCATCCTCATCAGACAAGAAATCAGTTTTAGGTTGCAAACTTCTTCCTTGTCTTTTCTTCCAACAGCTCTGGCCAACCAATGTGCACCTAGAGTTGCTAAGTGAAGCAGTACAGACCCACCAAGATCAAACACAGCGTCATCGATCGGCCTCCCGCGAGGAAAAGTTGGTCTTCTCTATGGCAAAGCTCTCCTGCGGACGAACTTCCCGTGGAACATTTCGTGTCAAACATGTCACATGCGTCCATTCACCTGTGTGCAGAGAACCAAGGGGGCCACCCTTTGAAAACCCAAAGCAAAACATGGCCGCCTACCTAGTAAAGTGCGGATCCAGTGCGGTAGGCGAAGAACAACTAACATGGAGAACCTTATCAAAAACACATTGGCACGGAAGGCATGACACTGCCCGACATGTCCAGCACGGCACATGGGCCTGGCTTGCACCAGGCAGCTGCATGCTTGGATTTTTATCCAGCTGTGAAGGAATCCCCCCCCCCAGTTATTGTTCTTGGCTTCTTGCCACCTGTGCATCTTTAAAAGGGGCGCACATCACAGTACGGACCACACCAGCAACCTAAGTCACGTGCAGGATTGCTTCGACCAGCACAGGACACGGCCTGCCAAGCATCTCCCGGGGCCTGCACCATCTGGTTCTTCAAACGGTTTTCCTATCAGAAATGGCAAAGAATTGCTTGCACCATTTAGGTTTTGGGGTGTCTCTTTCTTGGGTTTCCCCCCTCAAAATGGGTAGGCTTCCTTCTGCTTCCCCGAATAAAACCGGTGTAACCTGGGTGCTGCTCTGTGAGGTTTCGGGCTGGGGGCTTCCCATGTCCACCTGTGTGCGTGCGACTTTCTTTTGTACCTTTTGTTGGTTTTCAAGGGGAACCCAAAGGAGCACATCAACGATTGTTTTGTTGGGGGTACCTCATCGTTTTTTTTAGGGAACCCCTCCCTGTTTTGGTTGGGGGTGGGCTCACTGCAAAAAGGGACGCCAATGTGCTTCTTGCCATGAATGCGAACCAGGTCTGCTCCAGACGTAGCTAGGAAAACCTGAGGGGTGACAGCTAAACTCAAAAGAATATTCCAACGGAGGACGCAAGGAAGGACTATCAACCAACTTTTCATTGTGGCAAATCGGATTGTCTCCTTGGATGTTCGGCCAAGTTAGTGGCTAGCCACTTGGATTCTAACCCACCAGTGGCAGGCTTCACCTTTGGGGGGTTTGTAAGTGGGCTACGACCTCGCACTTCCCGAGTTCTTGGATATTTTTTTTCGCGTTTTAAGAAGGCCAGTTTAGTGGTACACAAAGGTGTTATTTTAGCATTTTAGTGGTACACAAAAGTGTTTTTTTTTTTTCTTTCGGCCAATCCACTCGATCGGAAGTGAGACCTAGGTTCCCAATTGCCAAGAACTTACTATCTTTCTAGGGGTACCTTCCAATTTCATTCTGAACCCAGGGATCCGAATCTTTTCAGGAAACCAGCAAAAACCCAGGAAAAAACGGATCCGCTTTTTGAAAAGAACGATGGTTGAAAAGCCCTAGAATCTGGGCCAGCCACACCCTTGCCGTACTGTTCGCTGGGCTCCTTTGCCATGCGGATGCGATCCTGCATGTCATCCACCTGACGCATTAGCCTGCGAGCAGGGCGAATGCAAAATCCCGGGCCCTGACCTTCCGATCCCAGATACTGATTTGGTTGACGAACGGTGCAGTACTGGCCAAAATATTATATATCTATTAATCTATGTAATTCAAACACAGAATCTGTGCTGTATGTTGCAGCATGTTCTCTCACATGCATTTTACACCAGCACCGTCAACATCCCCAGCATCGCTTTTTCACACACCCCAGCATCACCAGCTGCACCCCCAGCATCACCAGCGTGTTGCTCTTTTAGGTTGATGTCAAGTTGGATTAGGCAACAGGGTGGGTTCGGGTAGGATAGGTCGGGGGGGTTCGGGTGGGTTTAGGGTTGGCATAGCGGGGGTTAGGGTTGGTATAGGGTTTGCTTCAGTTGGTTTGGGGTGGGTTTAGAGTTAATTTTCGCATGGTTTAGGCATGGCTTCGTGCTGGTTCTTTTTTTTGTAGCTGGGTGTGTGCTCAGGAGAAGGGTTTGCTTAAGGCGTTTGTTTCAATGGTTCCGCGCAGAGGGCCATGGGAGTCCCAACACTTCTACTCACTTCCGGAGTGGATTGGCAAACAAAAGAGATGAACTTCTCTTTTGGCACTAAAGTGGTCCAGATCCCAAAAGTTTCGGGTCCAGGAACTCAGGACGTAAGATTGCTTTGTAGCTTTGGCCGTGGCCAGCCTATGTTTGTCACTCCCACTTTCACTTTGACTTCATCACATTGCCCTGTCGGAGCCGAGCTCTCATTTCGTGTGCGAACTGGCAAAGACATGTTTGGAATATTTCGGGAATTCCAGGACTTCCAGGAAATTCAGGGCTTTGCTTCCAGAATTTCTGCAATTCCTGCAGGTATTCTAGGAAATTCAGGAATGATGCGGGTACTGCTACATGTCAAAGGTTGTGGAGGTGATCGCTACCGAGTCTGAGAGATTTGGTCATCCCACCGAGCAACTACCACCGGAACAATTGGAAGGTTAGAAGCCAACGCAGCGATGTACTTCGAAGCTCTTGGATCACCCCCGGCGTTGAACATGGCCCTGGCCTCAAGAACACAGGTGACCTTTTAGAAAAATCGGCTTGGGTTCCCTGGGAAATGGATGGCATAAAACCAATCTAAACCAGTGGAGCCCATCCTTTTCTTACTTAACTAACCGAAAAAGGACACCAAGGCCTAAGAATTTCCATGGCATGGTGCCTGAGAAAACGTCATCTCAATCTGTCGGTGGGCAACAAAGTCACGCTTTCCTGGCACAGGCTTCTTCAAAATGCTGCCAACCAAACCCGTCCTTTCTGAGAAGTCATTTATTCCTATGCGCTGCTCAAAGAGATTCCTGGAGAATCTCAAGAACCAACTGGATTTCAGGAAAAAACAAGAAAACAACAGAAAAAAACAACGCGTGCTCAAACGGATCCTCGAGACTAGCGCATCAGCTGCAAGAGACGGCAGTCTTCAGCCGTTAGGCCTCAAGAAGTCGGGGAAGTCGAAGGAGCCGTGCTTGGGGGGCGCCACCTTCGCATCGTTCCGTGCCGAAATCCGGGCTCAATGCATCGTTCCGAATGTGTGGTCAGGAAATGTCATGAAGTCTTCTGGAACATTGTGATCAACTCATGGAACGGATCCAATTAACAAAACCTTACTTGAGGGTGTTCCTCAATAAATTTTGAATTGGTCGTCTACCTGGACAAGAAAAAAGGCCAGAAGGGACACCGCTGCGCTGGAGAACGGGACGCTGGCGACCCACCACTGCGTGTCAAAGGCCGGGCAGTCATCCTGATTGACCCTGATTGAGTGATGCCACGATGGACCAGCCACGTCTCCGAAGGAGGTCCCCAATCAATAAGTCATGGGCGAAGCTGGCCTCTGCGCTGATCATCCCCGAATCCCAGCTTCGCCGTTCCCCAGTAGCTTCAGGATGTGGGACGGAGCCAGCGCAGGCCATTCATTTCCCGCCCCCCCCCCCCCCCCGCAAAAAAAAAAAAACTGTTCCTGCATAGTGGCGGGGGGGGGGAAGAGCCAGCATATGCCATTCCCCCAATTCAAAGAGAACTGTTCGTGCATCCTTTTCTCTTTGCTACACTTAGTTCAAGCTTGCAGCTGCAGCCAAGTACAGCACGCAATGCTCGCGAACTGCAGACGCAATGCAGCAAAAAACCGCCAAAGCTGACAAAGCTGACAAGTCCGTTTCCCTTCAGATACCCTATCTCACTAGCCTTTGTGCGGGTGCCCTCATCTTACCTGTGGGTCAACCCTTCTTCTAAAAGGACGTGCTTGAGATTACACACGCGTGGATGGACTCCCCAGCGTTTGCTGTCAAGCATTACCTTTCAAAGGAAGCTTCGAAGGAACCTCCGTGGTACGGCAACTATTTGAAAGCTAGCTCTCTGACAGAGAACAAAAGAATAAACACGCACGCAAACATGTGCTCGCGTCTGGTGGTGAAATAAAAATCTCCTCAAAGTGCAGCCCCCGGGATTCAGTTCCTTTGGATGCTCGAAAGTTCGGCTGATCGCGGCGCCTCGGAAGGATCTCGGTTCGGTGTGGAGATTTCGCCGTGCAGCACATCGCAGGTCGCAGCGCTTGGGCTAAGTCAGGTTGCAGAATTCGTGGCTGGCGCAGCACTTTTCAGCCGCCCCCCCCTGTTTCAGTCCACCTTGCAATCAGTAGCACTCAGGGGCCAACCGGCAGTCAGTTGCCGCCCCGAAAACCTGCGCCTCCGAGAGAATCCGCGTGATCTCCGCGCGCTTGGCCATGTTGGTCGCCAGGTCCGGGCACAGATCCTGGCGAAATGTCGTGGTTTTTTGGTTGCAGAACTCCAGCAGAGGGCAAACACCTGGCAAACCTCGGAAAAAGGTGCGTGATCTTGGCCAAAATCTCGTGCCAACCTGTCTACAAAATCGAATTTTGTGCGAGTTTGGTGCCGCAAGGCTCCGGCTGAGGGTGCTACCGTGGTGGGACAGTTCTGATTTGGACCTAGCAGGGTCGATCACAAAATGAGAAAACACTATTGGAGGAAAGAGACAGCGACCTGTGCAGATCTGACAAAACCTCTTGGACATGGGAGATTCGCCAGTCTTCCGTGTTTACATCAAGCCACGCGGACGAGACAAGTAAAGTTTGGCCTCATCTTGGGTCAAAATTCCGTGGCTCAACCCTGGGAGTCAAGCGCATGGGCATGCTTTCTTTGCAAAAGGGGTATGGGTCAAAATGAATAGTTGTGCATAGTTGCTTGGTTTGAATATATATATATAATGCATATACTGCAGCTGCTGGCACGTTTTAGTCACCAGACAAGAAGAAGAGCAACGTGTGAAGTAATTGAGTAACAGTGCAAGACAACAGGGTGGTATGTCCATTCATGTCCATTGTGTGCAGCATATGTTTAACACTGCAGCACCGAGGAATGGGTTGCCCCTCTGCCAGAACATGAATACGAGGTCACTCAACATCTGGCAAACCGCAAACATTGGCCACTTCAAATAACATTTCACCAGCTGGGGGCTGGGATTCTGACGATTTTGATTTCCCTCAGTCTGTGGGACCTTAAAGCATCCTGATCCAAACAAACTCAAAATACAATACACATCAAGCAACTCTTGTGCCAGCCTGTCTATAGGTTCAGGACACGAAGCCACAGTGACTGTGGCAAGTGTCTTTGCAACAGAGTGTCTTGAATGGCGAACATTCAGCACGCCATGTGGATGGAAGAAACAGCAGGCCAAATCCCAACAATAAGGAAGTTCAAGTGTGAACAAAGTTGACACGACTTGCATTCAGGAACCTGTACCTTGACGTCAGAGTGAATGCTAGAGGTCCCAAAAGCCCGCACTTTGTCACATCATGAGATACTTGTGTTGGCCACAGGTTGTGCCAAGGATCATGCACCATGTCCATGTCTCGCAGTGTGCCATGTGGCATAAACAGCAACAAGCAGCATTATGAAGGCGCAGTTGGAGGAGTACCATACCCCGAGGAAGTCGTCAGAACCTTCAACTCTTTTAGAAGGGGTGCCTACAAAGGGTTTTGAAAATTGTTCGTGGGCAAGTGGGCCCGAATGATATATGCCTAGGTCTGCCCTCCTGCACCAGCTTGGACATCTCATAGTTGTCAATGTCGCCGCTCTTGTTCACGTCGTATTTGGCGAACCTGGGCGTACGGGAAAGGAATGCTGAGGCAGGTAGCTCGCAAGGCCAAGGACCTTGCCCCAGCTTCATAGAGGAGACACCCAACAAATAAAAGCCAGGGAAAGGGCATCACTCAGATTTTGCACAAGTGGATCTGACCGAACTATTCTCACAGAGCGACAAAGGCAGATGATGATGATGATGATGATGAGGCCTGTGAGTCAAAAATAGGTACCCAAAATGGCTTGCCCTGGTAAGTGGAAACATGGACCAAAATCTGCGGTTTTCTGTTGGTTTAATTTTGACCCACACCCATGATGATGATGATGATGATACGCCACGATTGGCCACGCAATGGGTCCTGGAGTCCTAGATCAAAATTGGAGCCCCAATCAGAGTCTCCCGGGAAAGTTTTGCACAACAAGCAATGTGATCAATATTTCCTAGGTCCCCGTGTAGTGCCCTTTTACCGTTTCTTTTTTTGGGAAGGATTCCCCTACTAAAAGAGACTACAGAAAAAAATCGGGTACCAACTTATTCTCACCTCTCTACTGGAGGACCTAGTTTCAATAGGCAATCTCAGACCTATAATATAGGCTATGTGTATGCGTGCACAGATACACGCAATCACATATCATCCCCCCATCCCATGTCTGAACAACGCTTACTTCTCCACTTGCGGAGGTACAATGACAACCTTGCCCCATACTGGAAGCAACAAATCGCTTATCATTCGCCCCTGGGACCAAGGCGCTGCAAAGCAAACCTGCCATCAGAACCTAAAGGCTTGGGCTGCAAAACATGCAAGTGGGAATTAGGAGCCGCTGCTACCGTGGGTTTCATTGGCTGCATTGGGAAGCATGTGCACACCTGCTGACATGTCGAACACAAAGCCGTGCAAACAACAAAACCGGGCACCAACAGAAACAACGTAAAGAGATCCTCCAAGAATCTTAATGACCACGAGGAAGACTTTAGGCAAATCGGCACCCGAGACTGCACAACTCAGGCTCGCACGTCTCTCGCATGCGTTGACATTCGTCCAATGTGTACCTGGGTGCTACAAACTTGAGTGCTTCTCAAAATTGGGTCCCGTAAAATGGCACAGCACACGCACACATTCAAATATGAAGTGTCTCTGACTTTGTGTACAGCCGGCTTCTCTTGCAGGGATGATTCTGCCGCTGCTTGTGGGTGAATCAGTAAGTCCCGGCAATCTTGCTCAACCACAGCATTGTGGGTGTTTGGGAAGACACATCGCGACAACAAGCTATGCTAAAAGCAGCAGCAAAAATCCCTGAACGGATACCTGCGTTCAAGACGCGCAGGCTTACTCCCTAAAGATCTTGGTTGGACATGTCAAGACAATTTGGAACAGTTTGTTTGCTGAAATAAGGCTCGATCGACTTCAACTAAACATCATTCTGCGTCCTCCGGCGGCCACGAGCAAGGAACGGCCTGTGCCTTCTTGATTCTTTGATTCCCAGTAGTCAAATACAAATACCGCAACTCCGCGACACATCATCCACTTAACAGCGACTAAGTCAAGAAGGAAGTAAGGACGGAAGCGGAAAAGGGCACCAAATAACTGAACAACAGCCATGGGCCGGAAGCCTTCGGGGACACGGGTGACAGAAGTATGGCTGCTTCGCAAGTATGGCAACACATGTTGTCATTACCTAGGTCCTCCAGTAGAGAGGTTATAGTAAGGGTACCTTGTTTTTCTGTAGTCTATTTTAGTAGCGGAACCCTCCCCAAAACTTCTGTTATGTTGATTCAATTCTCAGCCTGCGTGTGGATGAATGCACTTCTTGGGGCATATTATGATGGCAGATGCAAGTGTCCATCAGCAAAGTGTGTTGGACCCACGTGATTGCTGAATGTGCTGTGGGAATGCCTCTGCGAATCTGGCAGATGAGGGGGAGAGAAAAAGCTGCCCTCTGTACCAGTTTGCACTGTTGCGCCTTGCACGAAAGGTTGTTGCCCTGCCACGTGCCTCCATACACCTTTGAGAGGTCCTGGAGTGTTGCACTTGCTGCGTAAACTCAGGCTGGTGCACCATGCCGTGACGCATGTGACGCTTAAGCGCTCAGTTGCGCAATTACGTAACTTTGAGGTACCCAGTCGGTGAGATGTGCAACCATATTTACGTCAAAATATCGCGGAACCATCTTGATCAAGGCCTCTTGAATTCTCTTCAACTGTTGCCCTTACACTAGTAGCCAAACATTGGGTCTCGCGCGTACAGTTGGACAATGGGTAATTGTGCCAACAAATAGTGTGTCAATGATCACTTCCATTTGCTTAAGCCCCCTGGAAAAAATATGTCCAGTAGTGATAGACTCCTTTTAAAACCAAGATGGGAAAACAACACATATTCTTAGGCAATTTAAAGCTCACTACTCGCCCTCGAACCTTGCCGCTTTGAATTTACCAAGGCCGCTTGGAGAACTGTTTGACTTTGGGCCATGGGCCCTTGTGAACAGCGTTCACTGGCATGGCACTTGAAAGGCTGGTGAACGAAAGCTAGCCAGTCCAACGACATGTGCGACTCAGTGGCAGCCAAGATATTTATTAAGAATAGCAACCGATGAGGACCCAGAAAGTGATTTCATATTTGAACCAGGTCGGAATGAAAAAAACAAACCTAGCACAAACAATCGCAAACATGTGGACTAGATTATGAGACTGTGCTGGTGTGCCCCCCCAAAAAAGAAATGCTAAATTTGCTTTAAAGAAAAAAACTCAAAGCCAGGCATAGCTTTCGTGATCAATCGAGCTGTTTCTTTTGGTTTCCCACCCCTCCGCACGCCAGTGGTTTTCTTTGAGTCGGCCTAGCGGTTCCCAGCATTCTGAGGCGCCCGACCCGGCATTGTCCCTGCTGGCTTCTTTTGCCTCGCATGCGTGCGCAACCACCTCCAGGCCTTGGAGAGCCTGTGGATCGGAAAAAACCCAGCAACCAAAACCAAGCTTGCGATCGCTGCGAGAAGAAGGGAATGAGAAATGGCATGAACCCAGGGCTCCCTTCAATGGAAACCATCAGTTGGATGCTTTGGCATGCCATTTTTCTCATTCCCTGCATCTCTCGCACCCAGCAAAGTCCAGTTCAGACAGGTTGGAGCCTGCGAACATCAAGCACTGCTTTGGACTTAAACCCAGGATTGGTTGATTTCCCCATTTTGGGGGAACCCTGTGTTTAAGTCCATTTTGGGATTGTCAAAAAAAAGGAACCCTGTTTAAAACTATATCTATCATCACCGTATTCATCATGTTGCCCGTGAGCAGCATCTCTGGTTGTTCAAACCAAGTTTGCCCAAGCTCATTGCTACCTCACAAGATTACACTACCATCAAAGCCTTCCAGCAAGATGTTCTGCGTTGCAAGCGAAGGCCCAGCGAACTAACATGGCCCACGCCGCATCGTTTGGGGTAACACTGTGCGAACAACCATCTGTTCCAATCCAAACAACAAATGCATATCAAATATCGTCATGACTGCATCTGACTCTGTCCAACAGGCTCAAGCCTGGTTCGTTTCTTGCGATCCAGCTGCACAGCTTTACACTGCATTTCTGAAAAAGGTGGTCTTTGCTTGAAGCGAACATGCACGCGAGGGTCAAAATCCCGCCGAATCCCTCAAACTGCGGCCTTTGTTTTGCGATCCTGATAGGAGGGGCACAAAGGGCTATGTTAATCTGCATGCCAACATGTCAGTACCGTCCATCCTGCCTGATACATGAAGACGCAGTAGCATCTGCTCGTACTATTGTCTGCCTTTCATATCTGCTCGCATCCTTTCAAGTAATTCCGCGTCTCAGTAAGCAGCGAAAACAGCTAGCGATTGTAGCCTCGCAGCAAGCTCTTTTCGGCGGATATGCGCGGCGCGTGTTCATCATGTCGTCGCCTGCCTGCACGGCCGCTCGACTCGCGACGGGCCTTCCTTTGGCCTTTCAGGCCACAACCCCCATGAATTCTACAAACGAAATGGGGGTTCACCAACATTCCCAACAAGGCCCCAGCTTTCACCACGGGCATCTTTTCCTGCTTTGTGGGGAAGTCATGTTTTTTGGCGGTTGACAAAATAGGTGTAAAAATGAATCCCGTGCAAAGACACTCAATGGGTACGCCTGGGAAAGGACAAACAAATGAGTATGTTTCACAGCTAGAACGTTGATAAACTTTCCACACGATTCATGATCAAACTTCTCACGTGGGTTCTGGTCACAGTTTCCTGCAAAGGCCAACGAAACATTGTTAACATGACCAGGGTCAACTTCTCGGCATCAAAACCAGGCAGTGGGTTCACAAAGTCTACAGGCCCTGAAGTGAAGCAATCAACACAAAACAGATCGGCCTGCTTTTTTGGTTCGAACGAGGTTACAGGCTTGGCATCACCATTGATGGACCTAATAGACATGGCTCTACAACAACAACTGGGTTGATCCTCGAAAACTTGCAGGTTTGTTGTGGCTGTGATCGCACTGAGGAGCTGCGATGTTTGACGCACAACCTGCAGTGTCCTTTCCTCCAAACCCGCCTAAACATGCCCGAACCCAGTCCAGTACACCCACTTCATAAGAGAAGTACTGTAGCCGAGTGGAATCCGCCAATTTAATTTGAATCTCTGCTAGCCTAGCTAGCAGATTCAGCACAGCTCTTCTGAAAATCGGCGGAGACAAGCCAGTGGCCTACTCAGCGAAAAAATCCAGAACGAGGCGATTGAACTCATCCGCAAACTTCTGGTGGATGTTGTGCTTGCCCTCCTTGCAGGAAGCTGAAGGCAGGTCGGGGTCTAAATTGGGCTATCCAGTGGCATAAGTATGGACCATACTCACAGAAAACCACACGTGCAAACATCTTGCTGCCCAAGTTGCCAGCCATACAGGATCAATCAAATATCAGCCTTGCTGAGCTGATTGTTTTTGTGGCAGACTATAAATAAACAAATACAAATGGCCTCGTTTAACTGTCATTGACCCAAAGATAATGTGCTGAAACATGTGATCAACTCATGTGGCCATCCTTGCATCATGTGTTAAATTATGATGTGCTTGTTTGTCATGAGCTTTGTTATTCGGAATCCTATTCCCACTATCATCATGAGAAGCATCGGAGGTGTTATCAGTGCCATTACTCATCTCGTAGTATTATCATCATCACTATCACTATTTTGCGCCGCTTCTGCTCGGCTGCTCTCACTCCACGTGCTAGAATTGAACCAACAAGCCCTTGCCAACATGACGATCCCTTGCCAACATGACAAGTGACCGTTGGCCAATTGCTCTTCTGTCCACTTCCTGTCCACCTTTGCAGGACTTCAAAGCCAAAGTGAGTTGAACGCATGCAGGAGACCAAGTAGATCCCCCGGTTGCGCGTCCGTTCTGTGGACAAACCCTGATTTGGATAGTTGGACAAACCCCATTTTTTTTGTAAGAGAACAGTATGGCCGGACTGGGAGACGTGAAAAAATGAAAAACCTGAGACTGAAGGAAACTAGGTCCTCCAGTAGAGAGGTTAGAATAAGGGTACCCTTTTTTTTCGGTAGTCTATTTAGTAGGGGAACCCTCCCAACCAAAAAAGTTGGTAAAAGGGCACTACTGGGGGACCTAGTCAATTCTCCGCCCGTGCCCTTCCGGGAGCAACCGGCTTTGGCTTCCCGGCGGGGAAGATGTGAAGCTTGGACCCGGGGATCAAAACGGTGTGGAAGGTCTCGGGATGGTGCTGCGGCACGATGGGGTCCTTGGCCCCGTGCCTCAGTCGACAGGCTCCGCAGTGTCAAACCACCACCGCTCCACAAATAGCTTGCTTATACTTGCTGGTGCGAGATCTCAGCAGGGAATGAGAAATGGAATGACCCTTGATAAACCATCCAACTTGCGGTTTCCTTTAAGGGAATGTCCAGGTTCATTTCCATATTCCCTGAGCACCAGCAAGTATAGTAAGATAGTGGTGGCTCATTTCAGCTGATATCCCATGAAATGGGAACAGGCGCTGCAGAAAACCTGGGCTTGAGCGCGATATACAGTCACTCGGATGTTCGAGCCTCACCTTGGAGAGTGCAAAACCAGGCGGGTCTGTGGTCATGCATCGAACCACGCCTTCCCTTCCTAAGACAGGGGGCACCTCAGCCAAGCCTGGGAAAAAAACACATTCATCAGAGCAACCTCACGGCGACATGTCCACATGCGAATAGCGCGAATTTTCACGTCTCCCCTTGCCTGAAAGCGCTGACGGTGTGTAAACGTGGGAAAGTCCAAACATGCTGGACGCCCTTTTGGAAGGTGGGTCAAGGGGGAACAAAGAACATCAAGCATGTTCAGGGGATTCCTGTTTCTGGATTTACCCAAATGCCACGCATGAACTCTTCAGCTACTAGAGCGATTCATCCCCCAAGCGAGGGTTGCAAACGTGGACTAGTGGTTGCTGGCGGAATTTTCATCAATCCAGGACGACACCCTCGGATGACAATTCTGGGATCCGGCAACGATGATTTGAGTTTGGACCTGACTCATCCGGGTGGATCCGCAGAGTTCAATCATTCGCCAATCAGACATGGACTCCAAAATTAGTTTCAATCAACATCTCGATGAAATCCCATTGGTGAGGTTGCTACTTGCAACCAGGCACTGAAAGGCAAATTTCCTCGAAAAAAATGGGCTGACTCGCCCACATCCATTTGCTTTACTCCCCTGCGACAAAAAAACATATTTGCAGTAGTGATAGATTCGCTTTAAAACCAACAGTAGGGGAAAGTATATAATAATAAAGAAAACACATCTTAAGCAATTGGAAGGCAATCAGGGAATCTGCAAAATCTTGTCGGGCATTGGTGCCGTTTCTCGCCATGCCAAGCTGGACTCAAGCCGCAAAAAAGGCGCTTCGCTCTCCCTAAGGATCTCTTTTTGGGCTGTTGGCTTGTTACCCCAACGGCAAACATAATAATAAATCATAGGACCAACTGGTGGCCCCCCATTTTCGCGCTTGAACCTCTTCATAACTCGCGCGCATATGCCAAAAAGCGGAGGCTCCTTCTGTTGATTCTGCAGGAGCCGCTAAAAGATAAGCGCGGGAGGACCAAGCATGAGTCCTCTAATTACACTTTGTGTTTGCCGTTCAGCTGAAGGGATTGCCAAAACAAGACCCGGAACTAGCAAGGAGCTTCAATGCTTGTGGCTCTATTGCCCTCCCGCTCCCAAAACAAACAAGCGGCACCTCTCGTACTCTTCCTGTACCTTCCCCGTAAAGAGGTTCTCGTCTCCCCGTTCTGGGCGCGCGGCAGAATCAGCGTGGGGCACTTCACCTGCTTCGCCTCTTTCTGGCACATGTCCCCACCCGCATCGTACATGGCCTTCATCGCCTGTGGCGGAGCATTTGTTCCAAACAGCATACCCACAAAACGGAGTCCCAAAGAAAAATATTTAGCCGAAAATAAACATTTGCGTGTGTGTGTGTGTGTGTGTGTCAGTGTGAGTGTGAGTCCCAACCCCTTAGCACCAGAACAACGCGTTGAGGAAGAGGGAACACTCTGATTACCTGCTTCCACCAACATGGAACCTGCAAAAATATGGAGCCTGAGCAACATCCCCCCCAGCCAGACCCCAAATTGAAAAAAGACCAAACTGGGTGCGTACGTCAGGCTTCATGTCGGTGGGGTTGGCTTGCTGCCATATGCTTACTTGTCCATACGTTGCGGGTACAGGGCAGAGTGAACCTACTGAGAGAAGCGGTCATTGGACTTCTGCTACAAGGTGTTCAGGTGGTGCCCAGGCTTTTTCCCGAAGCAATGTAAAGCTTAGATCATGACAATGATTAAACAGACGATCAGTTTTGCGCGAAGCAAACATGGGATCCCTTTGGTGGAAGGGTTCGATTTCGAAGGTCCTGCTGGAAGTGAGCATTTTGCGGCCAAGTCAGCATCACGAATCAGCATGTGCAGATACCTGATAATCACAATGATCATCACATATTCCAAGCCGAAAAACAGCCACCCGCCGATGGTAATTCCCAAGCTGGCTTGCTGCAACAGGTATCTTATTTTCTTTCATTTTTTTGTTTTAGAGGGGACGTCCAGAATGGCTTCGGTTTGCCTCTCGGTGTTCGTTTAAAATTTCCACGAACAAATGGTACCATCAACAAAGACACACCCAAGTCATTAAAAACACAGAACCAGTATCTGGGCAACTTGGCACCCGATCGGCAGCATCTGGCCATACCCCATCCCCGCAGGCAAACCACAGCTCTGAAGGAACAGTTCATGTGCAAGTAAGGATCACTCAAAGCCATATTTCTACCTGGCCCAGTCCATTGAAAGCCATAATCATACGGTATCATCCTTTTGACTTTGTCCGTTCCAGCTGGACAAGGACTCACATGGCGCTGAATGTTCAAAGCGATTCTGCCTCAACCTGGGACCGTTCCAAAGGAGAGGTCGTCAAGCACTAAAATACAACTATAAGCATCGCCAAGCGCTAAAGTCAACATGGCTATGTGTCAACAAATTAAGGCAGGGCAAAACTCAAGATGTCGGCTTCCGATTGTTTTCAACGTCCGCCAATGCGAGCCGAAACTGCGCTGCGCTCAGATCCCCTGCTAAAAGTTGTTGACTTTCAGTGGGTTCAAAATTCGGAAACTACCACTCAACCAAATCAACAGAAACAAAATGCTAAGAAACCGGATGGCCTTCGGGAGCCACCAAGTAAATACCCCAAACCAATGGGTTGCCTTACAAATGCCATTCAACAGCTCCTCCCCTCGACTGTCCCAAAAGTCAACACATCAGCTGCCGCGTCCGAGTCGCGTCACAAAAGGAGCTCCACATGGGCTGCAAGTCATCCCCGTAGACGGGGCGATGTGTGTCGAGCATCCGCTTGCTCCAAGCCTGGCGAACAGAACTGGAGACTGGGCCCGTGATGTCCCCTGGAGAAGCACATGCTGTGGATGGACAAAATCCTGCACCACTTTGAAACCATGAAAAGCCATTGTTTGTTGGCATTTACTGGGGAACATTATTCCTGGGTTTGCTAAGTGGTTGCATAATTTCGTCCATCCACAATACCATGGCTCCCTGGTTCTGTATGGGTTGTGGCTTGACTTCAGTCAGACTTGGCATCATCCAGTTTTACCAGGGGTCAAAGCGAGAAACCACATGTTTGTTCACTCACCATTTACCACTCGGGGGTCACCCAAGACTGGCTAGACAAGGATTGCCAGGGATCAAAGTGAGAAACCGAACGTGTGTTCACTGAGGCAATCTACTGCTCAGAGGTCACCCAGTAGCTCGGGATTGGATCTGGACCCTTCAACATCACGCACTGATCGTTTGGAGGGGATATGCAACTTTCGGCATGTCCAACTTCAAGAAGAGCTCAAAAGCCGAGCGCACCACATTCGAGCCACGCAGCATGTCATGTCCATCACTAAGTGACCCCACTACCCCCGTCATGCTACCAGTACCCCGTACAACCCATGTTGCCAACTTGTTCATCAAACTCACTTGCGCAGAGAACCATTCAACAACTTTCAGGAGCTCCTGTGCCAAGTCTTTCACCTTCAAGCTCAGGAAACGGAGGATGTCCATGGAATGCACGTAAGAGGAGCAACAACTGCCAGTCCTAGCCTACATATTGTACGCAGGTACCTATGCGCTTGTGAATATGGGCCTCTGCTTTTCAGCCACTACGGCGCTTCAAACGCGGAATTATGCCCTTCGAAGGAAGGACCTGGCATTGGGGTGGACCTGGCAACTGCACCATCAAGACTCCTAATATCTATATAATTCGAAGCACAGCTGAAACTGCAGCCTGATCAAAGTCTCATCCCACCGCAACACAATTCCTTGGGGGCATTCCCATCTGGAGACAAACCCAGTATCACCCGGAAGCAAAAATTATTTTCGGGATGTCCGCAAAACCAGGACACACGTGCTCGGGCCTTCTCCACATCGCGAAGTCCCTGGCGTGCGGGTGGCCCTGATCTACCAATCATGGGGGGCGGGGGGCCTGAAACACACACCTTTAAGGATGGCATACAGTAACTGTCTTTGCCGTCTTCCAAGTGCATCTAAGGGATTCAACGTTTGACAGCCATCCATGTGCAAGGATTATCATGGTCATAATTCCTTCATTCAAGGATCCTTCGTACATGGCTCACCTAAAAGTCAATTGAGCATTGGTTTCTTGTCGAAATCGAGTCAGACCTTTGCAAAGAGTCTGGACTCGAAGGCTTAGATTTCTGTGGCACACAGAGCTTTTTCAGTCAGTCCCGTGGCTTTGGAAAGCTTCAAGCGGCAACTATCCACAGGTTGCCTCTGGGCTGGGACACTACAAGCAATACACTTGTTGCAAATGCTCGTTATCTGCTGGGTGAAGACAAATGACACGACTCCCCAGATAGAGAAAGTGTTCACCAGGCAAAACGTGTCCATCCTTCTATCACATCAGGCTGGAATCTCCAATCTACAGTGAAAACAGTCTTTAACCCGGCCAACAAAGATCCGGAAAGCGGACCCAAAGAGGGCGTCAAAACGACGACCCCGCCTCATAGGCCTCGATATCCTCCTTGGTGATGGAACCTGTGTTTTATATCGCGCGTCGCGTCAAACACTGGACCCCAAGGATTCTGTTCTTTGGCACGAAGGTCACAAAATGTTCTTTGAAGTGTTGGAAGTCAGATTTCGGACCAAACAGCCAAGGATGCGTCCTCTATATATATATATGTATGTCTATATAGATATATTATATAGATATATAATTAGCACAGGGGTCACTGGATTTCCCCAATAGATGGCTTCCCATGGATCCCCGAACCATCGCTGTCCCTTGGAAGGGAAATGCCTCGGACGCCCGGTCTTCGTCGAATTCAACGGTTGAAACGATAAACCCTAAAAACTCCAAAACCCTAAACCCTAAAACTCCAAAACTCTAAACAGCCCCAAACTCTAAACCCTAAAACCCCAAGCCCCAAAACTGGGAGGGGGAAGGAAGGCGGAAATCCCTATGGGCCTTGAATGCCGAAAACCGCCATCTTCTTGACAGCCTCCGGCCTGGCGAAAGACTCGTCTTTTGCGCTGCTTGGCTGCGAGGTGGGTCCCCATATATTCACGCATAAATGGGTACCCCCCCTTTTCTTGCTGCTTTTGAAGGGAAACCGAAAGGACTACCCACCATTTGTGGTAAATGCACGTTCCCTGCTATTTGTGTGGCGACCTCAATATGGCAAAGGCGATTCCGGTTCCATGAGGGAACGGACACCAGTCATAGCAGCCACCTTCAGGGTGCACTCTCCCAGAGTAGCCATGCCCATAAAAGCTGTACACGGACCCCGCGCTTCGAGGCCAAAAGCGCCAAACCCATGGGTTTGCGCGCGCGCTCCGAAGGGAATCCGGAATGCTGTGCCATTGCTTGAAGCACTTTCTGAATCTAAAGGTTTTTGTATTTCACCCTGGGAATACACCCACTGGGTATTGACCTGATTTAGGCACATGTCTGAATAAAACCGTGTTATTTTGAACCATTCCGGGTCATTTCCCAAGCGTGTAATCCCAGGGTGTAATACAAAACCCCTCAGACTAAATGCGGCATTTGTCGAGCTATAGTGCTAGTAGCTCAGTTTACTGGCTTGCTCCAGCTGCCGCACGGTTGCACCAACACAGATTTGGGAAAGAGAGCGGGACAGCGATTCCTTTCAATTTCCCTTGGGAAAAAAAAGAAGAAAACAAAAAAAACGATCTCTGTGCCAAGTCTGCACAACTTGTCGGTATCGTGCTGAGTGGCAGTGTGGGCAGTGGACCGCCTGGCCTGGCTTCATTACTTTACAAAAAGATCAAAGTCACCCCCCGTGTGGTGGGTGAAAGGGAAATAACCAACCAAATTCTGACCTTGATAACCCAGAAACCGTGCAAATGAGGACCCCGGATGGCTGCTCTTGTTCCCTATGCGTTGAGCTTTAGGCGTCCATTGGGGTCCATTGGTGGAGCCAAAGCTTGAGGCTGTAACCAGGACATGGCCCTGCCGCTACTTGTGGCAAGTGCCACCCGTCATTCCATTGCTCCATTGAACCTCAAAATCACTGGTGTTTCAAAGGGCAACTCCCCCCCCACAAGTCAATTTGAGCCCCCGGCGCCAAAACGAAAGAACAAGAACAGTAGCAGAGAAACCTGAGGTTCACTCCCCCCGCCAAACGAAGAAAACAAAAGAAAAACACGGAGGTACCCAGTCCACCGAGCTGCCTCTTTGCCGCCAAGATCGTGGCGCTGATCGCGCCATCGCTCCAGCCCACCACGTTGTACGAGGCCACGCCTGGCCCAAGTGCTTGGCTCTACGCCGCCGAGGGAGTTTCAGCCAAAAACACCCAGCAAGACCTGGGACCTACGGATCTTCTGTGCCTCGTAAAAACCTCTATAAAGTTGTTGAGCCCTTTTGCGCCCTCTCCTTCAATAGGGGCGGGATCTCCGGAGCCCTGGTGGTGGGCTCGTCATATGTGAAGTTCATGGATCTGGTAGTGAAAGGGCAAAGCAGGAGCTCAAGCCACGTCAAAGGGTCATCATGGGTCAGGCCCTGAAAGCGGGCAACATTCCTCAGATTGAACCTGAAACAAGCGAAAAACAAAAACAAAATCAAACTAGTTTTTCCGATAACCCGAGTTGGCAAGCTGCCTCACAAAGTACTTAGTATAGACGCCAAGAAATAGCTTTTCTAAACACCAAATGCTGGTGCCTGACTTTGCTCTTGTTCTAGCCGGTAAGGTTTTGGTTGGCCCCTTTTATCGTTTGACAAAGAGTAAGTTTATGTGAAATCTAATTTGGAAAATATTTGACATTAATACGCGCAGTAAACCACACTCACATCCAAGCAAATTTTAAATGCACCAAAGTAGGGGTGACGTTGATACTGGTAGAATGGGGCCAGTGAGCGGGGTTCTCCCACAACTTTCATGTCACAGCGTTCCGCGCCTAAGGCATCCATAATGCCGGCCGCATCCTGCGCGTCCTTGCGGCGCCCGTTGTTGGCAGCTGAGATCAATGCGCAAAATCCAATGTCACATCGGTTCCCGGTGCCGTTGAAAAGAACAAATACATGAAAGAAACCACAACAACAAGCTCCTTGGCCCCAAGGGTCCTGAGGCTTCTACAGGCTGCCAATGATGTTAGCCAACTATTGGCCTAACGCTTCCCGCTAGGATCAAATCTCTCAAGACTGCCTTTGTTGTATAAAGGACAACCTGCAAGCTGTGACAGCAGCATTTTGAAGGCGAAATGCTAGCCATGTCCCATCTTGAATGCGAAATGCTGGCCATGTCCACAACGTCTTGAAGGATTCACCTGCCCTCAATTGGCATCCCAGAATCAGAAGCTCCCATGCGAAGTTGTTTCACACAATTCGGGCGGGAGATACTTGCTTCAAAAAACAAATTCTGGTCAGGCCTGTGAGTGAATGCCATGGCAGCATGTTCATCTGGCTTGTGTGCTTTGAGTCAGAGTTGATTCCTCAGAGCTCTCGCATTGACTTGCGCTGACTTGTTGCTGACAAAGCACTCGCTATACAAGTTGCCATCCCGCGTGAGCCTGCAAGTACCCTTGCGTGCCGAACTTGTGTTTGATCGTTTTTGGACTCAAGAGTCTCAAAAGCGAATGCGGAGACGTTTGCGGGTGGTTTATGGCAAATCTTGACTTGCAGCCCTCGATCATGGCTCCATATCTGCACCTGAAACGAAGACATGTCCAGGAAAGCCACACCAATCACACCTGTGCTGACTTCATACGTAGCTGAAACAACAAAAGCACAACGCCAATGCCCTTGCCCCTGGTGTTGACCTAGGGACCAGTGCTCAGTGATACCCAAACATGGTGTCTCGTGCCCTCAGGCGCCGAAGAAAAGATCCACCAATTGCCATTCAGCAAAACCAGAGACTTAGACGCATTCAAGATTATAATAACCTAGGTCCTCCAGATTTGAGAGGTTAGAATAAGGGTGCCAACTTTTTTCTGTAGTCTATTGCAGTAGGGGAAGCCCTCCCAACCAAAAAAGAAACGTTACAAGGGCACCTATCTGGGGGACCTAACAACTGCAGCTTCTCTTCCACGAGCGGTCGCTCCCATATTGGTCTCCATTCCAAAGGCTCCAAACAACATCTTAAAGTGATAATGTTTAGCACGAAAAGTAACCCATTTCCCCTTTGGCCTCCCAGATTCCCAACAAAACTAAAAGGGAAAGGGCCAGCAAGGCTCGCCAAAAAAAAAAAAAAACACACTTTGTTGGCCTCCCCCACGCCCTTGATTAAAGGTACCCCCAGCCCCCAAGCCCAACCTGCCCTGCCAGAAAAGTACTACGCCACAAGAAAAAAAACAAGTTTTCCCAAGCAATGTGCTTCCCCAAAAAGTCTTTTGTTTTGCTACAGGTTGTTTAACATGACAAGGTGTTTAGGCTCACAAAGGGACCCCCCCTGAGAGGCCAGCCCCCCAATAAACAGAAAGCCCCTGTGATTAATCTGGGAAGTTTCGGGCTCAAAACAAAAAGCTGGTGCTCCCATTCTCAGATGCCCAGTGGCCATGGGAAACAAAGGGCACCTGACTTTAAAGGGACACCCTTCCCAACCAAAAGGAAAAAGGGGCACCACTGGCCAACTGGGCATTTAACGTCCTATTGCCCAGAGGGGGCCAAAACGGCAAGGACCGAAGAAGTTCTCCAGGTTCCTTTTTCCAGTTCACTTGGGTGCTGTAGATCTCCCAGCAAAAAGTTTAACTTTTTGCTGGTTAAAAGGAAATATGAGTGGAATCCAAACAGTTAAAGTCTAAAGATCTAACCCAATAGCAGTAGAGTTCAGTTGGCAAGGAAGGGGCCAGAAGTAAAAGGACGAGGACCGACTCCAGATTAATCAGGGGATCCTCCAAAAAAAGCTCAGTTTCGGGGGCTTGTCTAGACCTTGAAGGGGGCAACCCTCTCTACTTACCAGGGTAACCATCATAGAGGTCCCCCTGGAGCGATGCGGAGCTCAAGAATCCAACCCCAGTCCAAGTGGTAGAAGTCAGCTGGGTACCGCCGGTTCGGCGGACGCGACCTGCCGGTCGGTCCAAGGGGTCCGGATTTCTTGAAAAGCAGCGACCCCTCTGGCAGTGTTCCCATGTCACGGTACTTGACTCGGTTGCTTTCTGCTCCCCTGCCAAAAGTTTAACTTTTAGTGGTTTAATGGAAAACCCATTAGTTGGCAAAAAGTTAAAGTCCTAACATCCAAGCAGAGTGCACCAAAGTTGAATTTGTACTGCAAAGGAATCCCCTTGCCAAGAGACTCTGTTGGGCTTCCGCCCTTGAACAAAACCAGGAAGTCCTTTTGGTGCCTGTGACAAGTGTGGTCACCCCTTCTGGACTCATCTGCCATCCCTCAGACCCTTCATCATGAGTCACAGAACCAGCAAGCGGCTGCCTCCGGCCAGCGCCGACCGGTCAAGTGGAGATGTTTCAATCACCATGCTGGACCAAAAGTTTCAGAGGCAAGCTCAAGCACAACACAGCAAAGCCTTAAGGCCTCGAGTCAAGTTGAGGCCTTCATGACAGCACAGCGTAGCCTGAGCTGATTGTTGCAAGCACCTTCCATGGAGACAGGACTGCTGTAGATATCCGTTGCAAGCGAGCAGCTGGTCCCCCAACTGGCTCGACACGGATCAGAAACAGTCTTGCCGTGAAGAGACAAGACATGAAGTCAGTCTGTGCGGCTGGGGCGGATCTCTCCTCGAACAGTTATTGCTTCCTTTCAAGCCCAAGGAAGCGACATTCGGTGTTCCATCCAGAGGATTTCTGGCCTCATTTGTTTTACCACGATCAAAGTCACCCCCGTTTCAGTGGTGGGTTAAAGGGGAACAACCCACCATTTTCTGACTGTCATGACCCCCAGAAACTGTCAAAATAATGCCCCCAGGATATTTTTTCAGGGAAACTTAAAATGAACAGATCCCTTGGGCACCTTCCATTCTCTCCAGCCCAGACCCCCAAATTTCTGGGCTGTCCAAACTAATCCCTTGCTGAAAATGTTTAACTTGTGGGTGAAATGGAATCCCAACCACTAAAAACCGACTACAAAGCAACCCAACAAATCTGAAACGCCTCAGGAACCGGACGATTTGCTGGGAACCACCAAGAAATGTCTGAGCTCCCTGAATTTCACCCCTCGCATGTCCCAAGGTTGGCCTGCCATAGCCACGCGGGTCGAAGGAGACAACCCCGTGAGGCGCCATGCCATCGAACTGGTAGGCAAAGTCCTGGTCGGTTGGGCCGCTTTTGGGTCTGTCCATCTTTTTGGGAGCAAAAAAACATCAATGGGCAATGGAAGGCGGTCCTTTTCCCTTTAAGAACCGCCGAACATGAGTGGTTGTATTATTGATGTCCCTTTAAAACGACTAAACCAAGGGGTGCCCTCAAAAGAAGACAGACCCTTTTGGGCTGGCTTAGGGAAAGCCAAGGGAAACCACCTACAAAGTGTCCCAATAGACAGACCTGAGTGGCCTGGGAATCAGATATCTTGGAAGGAAAACCAGAGGAACCACACCCCTGGGCGCCGAATTTTGAGAAACACGTGAATACAAAGAGCGGGCCCTTGTGAAAGTGACTGAAGGGATCCTAAAGCGCCCACGACCTTCCAAGACTCTGCCAAGGATAATCTCGCAACGTCCAAATATGACATCTGGGAGTTTGGGATACACATGAGTTCTATGCGGGAGCCCTGTAGGGATACATTCAGAAACCTGGAACATGCCAAACGGACAACACAGACCACAAGCCAAAGACAGATCACAAAACACAAAGTGCACAACGCAACAAACAAACTAAGCACAGCACGCAAACAACAAAAAAAGCATATACTGTACCTCAAACGCAGCACAACACAAAAGTAACTACAAAAAGACAGGCACGATCACCACAAGAAACACACACCGAGAGAAGAAGTGCAACCATCAACAAAACACACACACACACACATACACCAAAGCACAATCACAAACACAACAGCAAACAAACACAGCACACACACACAAACACAACGCACACGACGCAAAAGCAACCACAAACACAACACACACTCAAACGCAAGCACATCACAAAAACACGAGCAAACACAATGACAGCCACAAACAAGCAGGTGCAACAAACAACCACAAACAGGTGAGCAAACACCAAGAAACACCAATAGCACAAATACAACCGATTGCTGATGGTTTGATTTTCACCCATACCCATCTGTCTGTGAGTGCCGATGTTTGAGTTTGTCTTGTGTGAGAGACCCTTGGCTGTCTCTTGAAACTGGTCATTTCTCCAGCATTGGTTTCAGGGAGTTACTCCATGAGTTTGGCCGCTTGCAGCCAAGGAAAAGCTCAAATCGGGGTAACAAAGCTAGAGAGAAGAGCCCTTAGCAAAGCCAAACCCCAAACAGACCCAAACAACCCTGGGCCCATGTTGAAGGATGCATGTGTTTTTGTTAGGAAATGGATGCTTCCCAACTCGCCATGTCTTCTTTCCGCGCGAAGAGACGGCCCCGTCCGTCTCTGCAGTGCCCATAGCGCCCGGCAGGCAGATGATGGGCGCAACTGGGCATAGAAACGTCCGCACGTCCGGGCCGTAGAACCCCGTTTGAGACATACCGTGGATGGTTGCGAAATCCATGTCGCACCACTTTCAAACCATGATTGAAACCTGTGTTCGCTGGTATTTACAGGGGAATCATCATTCCAGGCTTTCTTAGGTCTGTTTGCTTGAAGGGGCATTGTGCGTCAGGTAGCTGGTTAGTAAGCCTGGCTACAACCCGCAAAAGCCATGGTTACAAGTCTCCGTTCAGTGGGTTATAACCAGGCTAACTAACCAATTGCTAAATACCCTGCCCCTGTAAGTACGTAGAGGCATCAAACAAGGTCAAGTGAGACATAGGACCGCTAAGAGATGTTTGCATAAAGGCAACAGGACAAAGAATCAACTGTGTCAACCATGGTCGATGTTTGCTGCTGGCAACATCTTGACAACGGAGTGAATTAAGAACAAATCGTGATGTCTTCAAACATCGTGTTAACATGCATACGTAGCTGGATGATTAAAATTACAATCATTTCACGACCACCCACACGCACACAAACATAAGACATATATCATATGCCCCAACATCCAGCGAGCAACTGTGCCGCTCATCAGTAGACCGTTCGACATATTATGCCTTCCGTAGGCTCTTCAAATACAGTGACAACGGAATACAGCGTGGCAGCCTGTCCGGGCAGAACACACTTGCTGTCTCAGGGCCTACCAAAAGCTGATGTCGACAGCCGGGCACAACTTGCCTCTTCTTTTTTTTTAGGACAACACTCGGGGCTTTTGACTTAGGAAAAAGCAGTTAAAGGGAGCTGGGTGGGCGGAAAACGACAGTGCCAGCGCTGCTACATGCGGGTCCTCAATCTAACACCAAGGGGCATGTTTTTTAAACATGCCGCTGGATTGGTCAATGCTGGTAGGGAGCCTCAAGAAAAATGAGGTCAGAGCTGGTCGTCAACCAGAAGCACAAGAAGCAACTCAAACAGGCAATCATGTAACGGCCCGTGCCACTTGATTTCAATCTGTCGTCAGTGGCTTCGCGAGTTACCCCACATAGCCATCTAACAACGCTTTGCGTTGTAAAAGTATCACTACAAATGGTTGGTGACTCGTCAATGACAGCTGCTCCGGGTTGGTTTGTCTCTTCCAAGCAACCAACATACTGTGTACTTGGCCTATCAGGTTGGAAACAAGTCTGGGTACCATCTTTGCGAATAGCATCTTGACACGTTTGGCAAAGCGACCGCCACAGGCACCAGGCAGGTCAGCCAGGTATCAGCCTGGAAGGCACCAAACATAGCCAATCAACAGGCACCATGCAGGTCAGCCAGGTATCAACGGGCATTGCTTGTGGCGCTGGCCTGATGATTTGAGGTCGCCCGTCGTCACCACATACCTGAGCAGCATGAAGCAGCGTTCCAGCTTACAAACCAATGGCCACATAAGGGCCGTCATAGCATGTTGTATATCGTCTTACCAGTTTTATTCCCGTGGTTGACGTTGCTTTTCTTCATTCCTGCTAGCGACTCAAAGGGCAACCCACAGATTCTTTCCAGAACAGAAGGCGAAATCAATCGACAGTTGCATGGCCACGTCTCGGATGAACCAAACTGGAGCCCAGCCTTATAGTTTAGCCCAGGAGAGCAAGTCCATAACGCACTTCCCGTTGCTTGTGACATCCACACTCAATTGATTCGGTTTGGATTCCAGAAACGCTATCCCATTGCATGCAAAAGGAAATCCCCAGAAAGTCCAATGCCCAAGAGCTTCACACCGACACGCAGACGGCCGATGGCCAATGAGGCAACCAAAGAGCACTCATGTTGAGTGGGACTCTTTTCAGTGGAAAGCGACGGTTAAAATCCGCCAAGTCGTTGGCATGTGGCGGCGCTGTGGAGGGCAATATGCGTTCGTGGGCAAATAAACAAACTCTATCTATGTGTATATGTATATATATATATACATATATATATATATATGTGTATCATGTATGTCCCGTGTAGGTAGCAGCCATTCGATATCATGCAGTCAAACTCCAACATTCAACGTGGGGCAAAACAAACTGCCGCATCTATTGTCCCACCTCAATTACGCAGGTTGTGGGACTTGCCGTGATACTGTACTCACAAGTCAACTACATGATAACACCAATGGTAGATGTAAGGATGCATCATGAATACCAGCATGGCCAGGAAGTTGGGCACACAAAGCTAGATTCGCTACGCAAGGGACAATCTGAGATTGATCTGCCCCCGAAGCCATTCCAATAGCCCAGCGGCAGCTTCCGCCCGTTCACGTCAAGGTAATGTTCCTGCCGTCGGGTTGGGTGGAATGGAACGCATTGCACAACGCACCGATTTGAGTCCCTGAAAACATCTCCTGCGTGGCCCTCATATCTCGCGAATTACCGCCAAGAGACATAATGTTGCACCGCGCACACAGGAGTCGAATTGGCAAGACGTCTCTACTGTGTTTTCTTCTGCACATTTGGTTCTTGGAGCTGCAGCCTTGACTTGGACGGACCGTGCGGTTTGCGCAACTTAAGTGGGGCCTTCTGGATTTCAAACTTCTGCAGGGCACATATGCACTTATACACTTGACTGCGGCCGCAAAGTCCAAGGCTCATGTTGCTCAACGATCCACTGACAGATCCGCACAAACCTCAGTTGCCCAAAGGACCCAGAAATAAAAGGATAACCTTTTGGGGCCATGACTGACAATGGATCAAAATCGGAAAACCAAAAGGTTAAAAGGTTGGCTTTGGGCAACTGAGAAACACCTTTGAGGTCCCTTGCAAGCAAAGGCAAATGCCGAAGGCAAACCTGAGGTGACGAAAACCACCGACATGCGCGAAGCAGCTCTGCATCCTTGATATGCACCTGAGCAGAAAACCTAATATTCATCTTTGGTGCTATTGCTTCAAGGGGCACAAACAAATCGATCATGTATATTGAGGGCGTGCTCCAATGTTGAGCTTAGCCCATAGACAAACAAACACCATCAAGTCGGCGTGTAGTTTCCTGGTGTCCTGTGAGTGGCCAACCAATAGGTTCCTCGATCACCCATCTTCATCTTGAGGCCCCTCAGCAGATTGAGGGCCATTGCCATCAGTCTGATATTATAGTAGTATGCTTTAGCATGCAATCATGACATCGGTCAGACCGTGGGCCTAGAATCCCAATGCAAGAACCAGGCCAATACTCATTTGCACAGCCGTTTAAAACAAAAACTCGTTTGTAAAGAAATGAACAAACGGGTGTCAATTTCCCCCCCCCCCCCCCCCGAAGTGGTGGTTTTCCCATTGGTTTTTTTTTGAAACCGCCAAACAAAACTCCCTCAAACAAACAAAAGAAACCAATTCACGTTGATGGGACCTTCTGTCGGCCTGCCGCGGCGCCGCGAAGGTGCGACATTGCTGCAGGCCCAAAGCTCCCGGCGCCGGTTTCAGCCAGCGGCTCAGCAACGCCACACGCTGCATCGCTCGAGACATGGCTCGGACAATGCCGTCTCTTTGCTTGCAAAGTGTAATTCAAAGCCTTGCACATGCATCAAGGGAATTGTGTATGACCACGTCTATGGCGATATGTGAATAAATGCAACATGCAATACATAGTACGTGAGTGGTAGGCTGTGTGCGCAACCTGTGTGCTGCATCAGCGACGCAAAATGGTAATTTGACATCCAGTTCCCATGTGCATTGTGCCGGAGGAAGGCAATGGTCACCGAACATAAATTCAAACATGTGTTTGCGCCAAACTTGAGTTGCACGCAATGTGGCAACAAATGAATAACTTATCTGGACAAGTCCGCACCAAAAGTGCTGCTTGAAACACGGCCGTGCGAAGAGCTGAGCTTTTGAACAACTGCTACCTAACCACTACTCCCAGGGAAAAACAAGGTTTCTGCCCTTTTCATTGTGGCTGTATAGTGCCTGCAATGGTCGCACATCATGAAACCTGGGGGAGTTGTTCAGCCTGTTGTTTGGGGGTATTTAACACCATTGTACATAGTGGCAAGGGTCGATGTTGTTGATCAATTTCAATTCCCGGACCCCCCCCCAATCAAACCAGATCCTCTCAAAAACACAAACTGTCCACGCCTGTTTTGCCCATGTCAGTGTTCCTTCAAAGAGGTGCAAGGGGTCACGACGGGCAACTTTTTTTGTGGCTGACTCTTGCTCCTTGCAACATGGGTTTGTCCATGGCTAGGCAGGAAGATAGGAAGACGAAGCCCGTCGGTCGATCGCTTTTCCCGTGTCCATCTGTTTCCCCAGATAGCTGAAAGCTATGAGGGTTCTAACTTCAGGTGAAGAAGGGGTGGGTAAAACTCAGAATTCCGGGGCTCTGTTGCAGGGTGCTGTTGCAGAGTCCTGTTGCAGGGTGCTGTTGCCGGGTGCTGTTGCAGGGTGCTGTTGCCGGGTGCTGCTGCGGCCCGAAACTCAAAGTTGCGCAGGGTGCTGTTGCTGCAGGGTGCTGTTGCTGCAGGGTGCTGTTGCAGGGTGCTTGAGCATAAAGCTTATGCCTGGTGGTGACAAGCAGTGGGTCAAGTAAGCCCGGTGCAAAACAGCTAAAGTAGACCTGCCTGTGCCACCAGCTTGGCGCAGATGAGGTGGAACACCGCCAGGTCGATCTTATCAGTGAACTCATGGCCGGAAGCCTGCGAACTCATTGTCACCTGCCGTCCGCGCGACTGGCCGACTGAGAAAGGCTCATGTTTGAGACCTCTTTGCCGCCTTACTTTGAATGGAACAAAGTTTTTGCAGGTCCATCAGAAGGAACCTAGCATTGATTTATCTTGATTTTCCTACTTTCATTCTATCTCCCCAGGTCCCCAAAGGTTTATTGTAGAAAGCACGCTTCGCTATTCATGGTTCCTTTTGGATCTTTTTGGAAGATCCTTCTGCCTTACCGGAGGTTTGGGTTTTCTGCACATGCCAGCTCGAAAATCAAAACAACAGTGCAAGCTTTCCATGCGGAGCACGCTCTGGTGACAAATGTCTACTGTGAGGAGTGGCAGACTGGCTAAGAATGGCATCAAAGACACTGGACCACGGTGTGTGTCTTTGTCTGTTTGTTGGACCAGGTTGCGCCGAGTGGGAGCTCGCTGCAGGAATTGCCTCCAAGAAAACACATTTGAATCCTAGTTGAGCTAGCTATAGGAAGTTGGCGCCTGACCAGAGGCCAATACTCATAGCTATCTGGACAGTGGTAAGTCCCAGGTCGATTCATGTTATCACCTAGCCGCAAGGGCAAGTAACCAATCCAATTTGCCCGCGTACACATGCAATTTGTCGCCCTGACCGCATCCTGGTGTTGTGCGTCTGCAACATCTAGAATTTCGAGTTCGTGCTTCCGCGAATTCTTCGCTTTGTCGTACGCTTCCTTGCCTGCTGCTTTTCATGCTCGTCCCCGCCTCCGGCTCGCTCTCCTCCTCTGAGCCTGAACGAGAAAGCGGGTCCGCCAGAAAACATGCATCACATGCCTCTCCAAATGCGCCGAACACAATGCTGGGCATGTCCAACCCGGACTCAACATATAACTTCAGCATCTTCAAATTATCCCAGGACGAACTGAGACAGACTATGCAGGAGGTTGCAATTATCTGTCCATATGTGGGTGTGTATTCTTTCAGGGGACCCCCCAATGGGTTTCCCTTCTGGTTCCCCTTTTAAAACTCACAACACATGGGGTACCCTGCAACAAAGACAAGCTCATATTGGTATCCCTTGTTTTCAAGATGGGCAGACGGGCGGTTGAGCCCTTGGCTGCTGCTGGCATCAGCAAAGCTGGAGGAAGACTCGTCGGCCTCCTGGAGGCGGTGAGTGGGGCGGGGTGTGACAAATTTGGGTACGTGGGGTTCGACCAAAAGGTCCTTTGCAGGGGATGAACATCACGGAAACCACAAAAAGAAATATGGTCATCCCATGGTCATCCCATGGTCATTTCCAAAAAGCAATATTGTCATTTACAAAAAGAAGGACAACTTTCACCGGCTAAATGGGAAAAGTGACCCATGGTTGTTGTGGGCCCCGAAGGGAATATTGATCACGCCCCATGTCGTCCAAATTGGGGGGACACCCAAAATCATGGTCTTCCCTGTGGCTTCCCTTTAAGCAGACCTGAACAAGAGTAATTTCCTTCAACACACCCGTCAACTTCACAAACCGGAAAATTCGGAGTCAGGAGGTATTCATCATCGGTTAGCTCATGTTGCTCCCGGAGCTCGTGATAATTGCCTAAATCAGTGCTTTCTCTAAAGGATCCGCAGCAAGTCACGAGGTTCAAGGAGGACAATATGAAAGACCATGTACTTATCTACAGTATGTACTTATCCACATTATGCATATATATATATATGCACATGAAGCGGAATATTATATATTAGCTAGGCCCAGCAAACATGTGTTAGTAGGTAATTAAGAAACAGTACGGGCGGTGGTGACGATCATTTGTACGGTGTGACGGATGGGTGAACGACGGGAGGACGACCGGAGGACGACGAAAGGACGACGGAAGGACGACGGGAGGACGACGAAAGGACGACGGAAGGACGACGGGAGGACGACAGAAGGATGACGGAAGGACGACAAGAGGACGAAGGGAGGACGACAGGACGACGACGGGACGGTGACAGGACAACATGAGGACAACAGAAGACGGACGGCTTAAGCAGTGTCGTGTGCAATCAGTGCATTGATTGTTCGTGTTCTCGCACGTGTTTATGCGACTGTGCGTTCGCTATGCCGTGTAGGAATTTGTGAGATGATGACAGGAACAACCGGTCACCAGCGTGCGTCGTGTCTTTTTCATGTGAGTCGCGCAGGTGCCGCAGGAGTAGCCTCGTATGTCACTTCTCTCATATGTCATTTCACACGTCAGGTCCTTGTAGCAGTTTGACGTTTGCAGATAGAGAGTCGCGGTGATTTAGCCAGTCCGTATTGCTTGCAATTGACATCCCAGAAAAAATGTGTTGTCCGTTCGTTGTCCCGTCATCCTCTCGTCGTGTTCCTAGTCTTTCTTTCGTCGTCCTCCCGTCGTCCTCTTGTCGTGCTGCCGTCGTCCTCTTGTCGTCCTCCCGTCGTCCTGTTGTCGTCCTCCCGTCGTCCACCTGTCGTCCTTTTGTCGTCCTGTCGTCCACCCGTCGTCCACCCGTCGCCCACCCGTCGCCCACCCGTCGTCCACCCGTCGTTTTCTTGACCTACTAGCCCCGTACCACACGAGCTGTATGACTAGAAACCACTCATTACATGTCTACTGCACCTATATAACTTATATACATCAAACAAGTGCACAGCTCTGCAAACAATGGGGCCCTGCCCACCCGCAGCTTGAGATTGTATTGAAAGGAAGTCGTGACGCTTCCTTTGCAGGAACGCCAAACCAAACCTTTGCCTAGCAGCTTCTTCGCCGGCCTGAACAAAAGAACAGCATTTTTTTTAGGAAGGTGGCTGCGGTGTCAGCTTCCTGAGCTCAATCCGCAGCTTTTCCGACCTGAATCTGAACAAAAAGGCATCCCTCTTAGGAAAGTGGCTGCGAGGTGAGTGGATCCGGACTAGACCCAACTCCCTCACCGCCCTCACCCCTCTCCCAAGATCCTCCTGGCTGGGCTTCAAAAGCACGCTCTTGGCGGGCATCTGGCGACATAATGGGCAGAGTCTCGTGACATATGTTGATATATACATATATTTGCGCTCCAAATTCCGAGCCCTGAGCATTTTGTTGCTCATTTGTTGTGCGTTTGTTTGCATCATGTCCTCCTTGTGTGTGTGTGTCTTGTGTGGTTGTGTGTGTTGTGTGTGTGTGTGTTGTGTGTGTTGTGTGTGTGTGTGTGTTGTGTGTGTGTGTTGTGTGTGTTGTGTGTGTTGTGTGTTGTGTGTGTGTTGTGTGTGTGTTGTGTGTGTGTGTGTTGTGTGTGTGTGTTGTGTGTGTTGTGTGTGTGTTGTGTGTGTGTGTGTTGTGTGTGTGTGTGTCTTGTGTGTGGTGTGTGTGTGTGTGTGTGTGTGTTGTGTGTGTGTGTGTGTGTTGTGTGTGTGTGTTGTGTGTTGTGTGTTGTGTGTTGTGTGTTGTGTTGTGTTGTGTTGTGTTGTGTTGTGTTGTGTTGTGTTGTGTTGTGTTGTGTTGTGTTGTGTTGTGTTGTGTTGTGTTTGTGTGTGTTGTGTGTTGTGTGTTGTGTGTTGTGTGTTGTGTGGTGTGTGTTGTGTGTTGTGTGTTGTGTGTTGTGTGTTGTGTGTTGTGTGTTGTGTGTGGTGTGTGTTGTGTGTTGTGTGTTGTGTGTTGTGTGTTGTGTGTTGTGTGTTGTGTGTGGTGTGTGGTGTGTGGCGTGTGGCGTGTGGTGTGTGTTGTGTGTTGTGTGTTGTGTGTGTGTGTGCGTTTGTGTTGTGTGTGTGTGTGTTGTGTGTGTGTTGTGTGTTGTGTGTTGTGTGTTGTGTGTGTGTGTTGTGTGTGTTGTGTGTGTTGTGTGTGTTGTGTGTGTTGTGTGTGTGTGTGTTGTGTGTGTTGTGTGTGTGTTGTGTGTGTTGTGTGTGTTGTGTGTGTTGTGTGTTGTGTGTGTTGTGTGTGTTGTGTGTGTGTTGTGTGTGTGTGTGTTGTGTGTGTGTTGTGTGTGTTGTGTGTGTGTGTTGTGTGTGGTGTGTTGTGTGTGTGTGTGTTGTGTTGTGTGTGCGTTTGTGTTGTGTGTGTGTTGTGTGTGTGTTGTGTGTGTGTGTTGTGTGTTGTGTGTGTGTGTGTTGTGTGTGGTGTGTTGTGTGTGTGTTGTGTGTGTGTGTGTTGTGTGTGTGTTGTGTGTGGTGTGTTGTGTGTGTGTGTGTGTTGTGTGTGTGTGTGTTGTGTGTGTGCTTGTGTTGTGTGTGTTGTGTGTGTATGTGTGTGTGTTGTGTGTGTTGTGTGTGTTGTGTGTGTGTTGTGTGTGTTGTGTGTGTGGTGTGTGTGGTGTGTGTGGTGTGTGTGGTGTGTGTGGTGTGTGTTTTGTGTGTGGTGTGTGTGGTGTGTGTGTGCTGTGCGTGGTGTGCGTGGTGTGTGTGTGTGTGTGACTGTGTGTGTGTGTGTGTGACTGTGTGTGTGTGACTGTGTGTGTGTGACTGTGTGTGTGTGACTGTGTGTGTGTGACTGTGTGTGTGTGACTGTGTGTGTGACTGTGTGTGTGACTGTGTGTGTGTGACTCTGTGTGTGTGTGTGCGTGTGTGACTGTGTGTGTGTGACTGTGTGTGTGTGACTGTGTGTGTGACTGTGTGTGTGACTGTGTGTGTGACTGTGTGTGTGTGACTCTGTGTGTGTGTGCGTGTGTGTGTGTGTGTGCGTGTGTGTGTGTGATGTGTGATGTGTGGTGTGTGGTGTGTGGTGTGTGGCGTGTGGCGTGTGTGTGTGTGTGTGTGTGTGTGTGTGTGTGTGTGTGTGTGTGTGTGTGAGTGTGTGTGTGTGTGTGTGTGTGTTGTGTGTGTGACTGTGTGTGTGTGTGACTGTGTGTGTGTGACTGTGTGTGTGTGTGACTCTGTGTGTGTGTGTGACTGTGTGTGTGACTGTGTGTGTGTGTGTGTCTGTGTGTGTGTGTGCGTGTGTGACTGTGTGTGTGTGACTGTGTGTGTGTGACTGTGTGTGTGACTGTGTGTGTGACTGTGTGTGTGACTGTGTGTGTGACTCTGTGTGTGTGTGTGCGTGCGTGTGTGTGTGTGTGTGCGTGTGTGTGTGTGATGTGTGATGTGTGGTGTGTGGTGTGTGGTGTGTGGCGTGTGGCGTGTGGTGTGTGGTGTGTGGTGTGTGGTGTGTGGTGTGTGGTGTGTGTGTGTGTGTGAGTGTGTGTGTGTGAGTGTGTGTGTGTGTGTGTGTGTTTGTGTGTGTGTGTGTTTGTGTGTGTATGTGTGTGTTTGTTCATGTCCTGTTGCATCTGGACATGTTTTGGAAAAGCAGTGTTTTTTGTCAGGATGACAAGAAATCGCCGCCAAAAGTAACACCACTCCCAGAAAGCCACAACAACACCATCCCCAGCTTCCGCCTGCACAGCTGACCAAACATGCGTGGACTTCCATGGTTTGACGCCACACTTAGACATACATTAACACGCGGGCGTTCGGCCGTCTGAACCGGCAGCTCCGAACATGCCTCTGACAAAGCTGCAACGCTATGTGGTGGCCACTTTTGCCAATGAAGGTTTGACCATCGTTCATTGCGTAAATCACTTCCTAGGTCTGTTCACGCAGTCTAGCCCATGTTGTCGTACCGTGCTCCTTGGTGTTCACAACAGCACCCGCCCAACCAGAAATGTCTGAGGCGTGGGCAAGGTCTATTGTCGGAGAAGGCAAAATAGTACCTGCGCAAACCCGCCGCAGACTGGGGCCTTCGAAAATCGGCAAACTCAATGCCCGGCATGCTGCGCGCTGCATCTTGTTGTAAGGGAGCTAGCGGAGAAGGAAGCCCAAAAACCACTGGCTCTTCGTTCTGGCTGAACCCTGTTTAATCTACATCTTGCTAGGTGGACTTTCTGAATAAATGAACATGGAGTACAGATCCCGTTACTGGGCCATTATGCGCACAAAACAACTTTCAGCATTTGCGCTAGTGCTTCTACTGCCACAGGCAGCAACTCGGACCACCCATTCTCCTTTTCCTTCCCAAGGTTTTCTGCAGGTTTCGTGTGGGTTTCCATGGGTTTCCTGCAAGTTTTCAAGTTTTCGCGGGTTTCCCGTGGAAATGCGCCCTGCCAGCCGTAGCTGCAAGCCTGTGACATGCCAGATCGTGACAAGGTCTTCAAGGCGATGCTCGTTGCCTTCCGCTTCACGTGCCGGATTTTCATTTGTTAATAGGTCCTCCAGTTTTGGAGGTGAGAATAAGGGTACCCTTTTCCAATTTTAGTAGGGGAACCCTCCCCCAAAAAAGAAATGGTCCAAGGGCACTGGATAATCTAGGCTGTCTAAACAATACAGCCGAAAGTGGGTTGATAAGCATACTTGCCACCTTGCAGCCTGAATTCAGCATGACCTCTCACGCCTTGGTTTGATAAAACCTTTGCAAAACAAGAGACGCGGCTGCGCCAAAAGAAGCGCGTCTGTGGATTCGATGGCCTTCACAGCATGTAACTGTAAAGCCCCGGAAAGCTCGTGTGCCCCGTTTCCTGACTTCCTGAGTGGATTGCCCAAGGAAACACTTTAAAAAAATATATATATAAATATGCCACTAAATGGTTCTCCTAAGAAGTGACTAAGGTCCAAGAACTCAGGGAGTGGATTGCTTCCCACAAACACCAACTGACAAAGTAAGTTAAAGCTTTCAGTGGCTCGGAGACCAATTCTCCTCGGAGAAACCACCTCATGTCCTGGCATAAGCCTCCAAGAGGTTCGCTTGCAAGACAAGACAAGGCATGAGCAGTGTTCCCAATGTGACAGTGTGCTGGAAATCTGCTATACAAACAAAAGTTTGCAATTGTTGCCATAATTCCAACGGCAGAATTAAGAATTGGCTCCAAGTAAAGGACCTTTATCATGGATTTCGCTCGTTGTACCTCCGGATCGGTGAGATCGCGTCATAAAAGACACAATCAAAGAAGATAACCCAGGGAACAGACTCGTCATCCGTCTTTTTCCTCTGTTCATGCTTTGAACGGCGCTCGTCCTCTTCTGTTGTTGTTGAGGGCGGCAAATGGGGGAATTGGAACACAAGCTGAAAACGTAAGGGCCGATGTGCTGGCTAACAGTAGACAATCATACTATGAGTGAAGAAGGCTCTTGTATTGGTGTCGCTGACTCTCTTACTTCTGAACACCATTAATCCGATCAGCAGTCCGAAAATTGAAAATGCTCCAAGGTCAAACCCGAAGCAATTGCAGAAACGTGGTGCCTCAAAGGGGACCTCTTTTTGGCTGGCTTTACAAGGAGACAAAAGGAAACCACCTGGAGGGGCACCCCACTTCGAGACAAACCCATATCCACTCCATTTCACTGCAAAACGCGAAAAGCTGCCGCAGTCCGCGCACTGAAGCGCCGCTGCTTGTTCACCTGGAGGCGCACAGCCAGTTCTTGACCTCGGCCAACACATAGGAACAGAATGACTCGGTTGCTTTCTGCTCCCCTGCAGGAAGTTTAAGTTTTAGTGGTTTAATGGAAAACCTATTAGTTGGCAAAAGTTAAAGTCCTAACATCCAAGCAACATGCACCAAAGATGAATTTTGGGCGCTGCAATTCTGCAGGTTGGTTTAAAGGGAATCAATCATAGGACCCTGGTTTCTGACACATACCACATTGCCAAATAAATACGGTGGGCCTATAATGCCGGCAAAGCCTTCATTCTGTCCACATTCGCTGGCGTACAGGGTATACACCTAGAACTTGCGGAACCCTCCCGGCAAGCGAAAAACGCTGATCTGTGCCTTTGCTTCAACCAGCCAACAGGAAAGGTAACAAATTGTAGTGTAGGAGCCACTGAAAACCAATGTCAGTAGTCAGTCGCTAGCAAATTGAGACTTGTCGATTGCGGCAACACTGCCATCTCTGTTGCGGACTGCAGAATTAATTATAGCTAGTGTGGGACATATGTTGCGGTGTGGAAAACTCAGTTGGAAGTTGGAACCTTGTCAATTTCTTCACATCCGCCTTCACTCGTCACCACCAGCCTTCATCACTACGCGCTCCCAAACAAGACCTTTCCCAAAGTGGTGTCTGTGGTCCTTGCGAGTGGAGCCCAAGGCCTCTGTGTTTCTGGAGTGCCGTTTAGTGGAATGCATGGGGAGAGTATTCCGTCCTTTCAAAGCTTGCTTATCACTTTTACGGGGAACACAAACTATGAATCCGCCAAGTGTCCTTCAGCGGCAACATTTCCACATGATTCGATGATTGGCATCTTGGTCATTGGGAACCAACCGCAAAGGTTGCCTAGGTCCTCCAGTAGAGAGGTTAGAATAAAGGCACCCTTTTTTCTGTAGTCTATTTTAGTAGGGGAACCCTCCCCCAAAAGAGGGCAAAGGGCACTAGGTGCTGGAACTAGTCGCATTTTGTCACAAAACCTGCACGCCTGAGTGTCTGGGGCGGTGGCGGATCTCTTCAACTTGCTCCACAGTGGCCTGAACGAAAAAGCTCCGGCGTACTCGCTCCAACTTCCCTGTCACTGGCCGACTACATTGACCTGTGCTGCAACTGCTCACTCGTAGGACAACAAGCACACATTCTCAAAGTACTTTACAATCCCAGCCCCTCGCAATAGTTGCTCCGTTGTGCACACGACATGCGGCGGTCTCACGAGCAGCCTTGCTGAGATTGCTGGTTTTACTTGTGGGCATGGCATAAAAGGCTGACAGCTGCTACAACAGAAGGGGTGTGACCCTCGCGGTGCCGGATTAACAAGCCGATCCCATTCATCAGGGGGGTGTTCGCCTACAGTCATGAATCCCCAAACGTGGGAGACACCCACAGTAATCAACTGGGGCATATAGTGTTCTTACGGTAAGAGTCAAGGCCCGGTGCTAGATCGAGGTGCCCGGCCTGGCCGCGAGCATTTTGCGTGGTACCGCGAATTCGTGATGCTGTATGATGTCGAAGTGCATTTCGACCGCGCAGGCTCGCGCAAAATGAGGCCCCCGAGTTTGTCCGGGAGCACTTTGCGTGGCATTTACCGCGCAATCGTGATGTTGTATGATGTCGAAGTGCGTTTCGACTGCGCAGGCTCGCGCAAAATGAGGCCCCCGAGTTTGTCCGGGAGCACTTTGCGTGGCATTTACCGCACAATCGTGATGTTGTATGATGTCGAGGTGCGTTTTGACTGCGCAGGCTCGCACAAAATGAGGCCCGCGAGTCTGGCCGCGAGCACTTTGCTGTGTTTTTACCGCAAAATCGTGATGTTGTCTGATGTTGAAGTGCGTTTCTACTGCGCAAGCTCGCACAAAATGAGGCCCCGAGTTTAGCCAGGAGCATATTGCGTGGCCATCGTGATGTTGTATAATGTCGAGGTGCGTTTTGACTGCGCAGGCTCGCAGAAAATGAGGCCCGCGAGTCTGGCCGGGAACATATTGCGTGGTATTTTCGCAACATCGTGCTGTTGTATGACGGCGAAGTGCGTTTCGACTGCGCGGCTCGCAGAAAAGGAGGCTCGTGAGTGTGGCCGCAAGCATTTTGCGTGGTAGTTAGCGCAAAATCATGATGTTGTATGATGTCGAAGTGCGTTTCGGCAACGCTGCGCAGGATGAAGTTCATGTAAGTTTAGTGTTGGGCAGATATGCTCTTCGGTTTGCTGGTGGGTGGAAGAGTTTGCTGCGGGACACAGGTACAGAAACGTACCTTGAAACTAATAATTCCCCAACCACGCGCTTGCGTTGCGACTTGTTGTTGCGACTTGCTCTCGTAAATCTAGGGCCGTTGGCAGTGCGTCGCGTGCCCCAGTCGGCTTGTTGCGCGGCATGGAAAAATCCAATTCCATGTTTCACGCGTGAAGATGCTGGAAACAACCCACTCGCCGTTGTCGGTATACAAGCGCCCGCAGGATGCCCATGTCTTTCTTGCCGGAATAATTGTAGTCGTCCTTTTGGCTTCCCCTTTAAAAAAAGGGAACAACAAAAAAAACAAAACAAGGGGTTCCCAAAAACAAGACGAGCCAACCCAAAAGGAGGTTCCCAGTACAGTAGATTGTTTCAACTTGGTTCCTGGAGCGCTTGTTCCGGTCATCCTTTGCGGAGCCACGCCAGCACAGTTCAACCCCTTCGTCTCGTACACCAGGCACCATGGGAGACAGAAGTCGATCCGCACTCTATCACTCGGTTGCTGTCTGCTCCCCTGCGAAAGGTTTTTTAAATTTTAAAGGTTTAATGGAAAACCCATTAGTTGGCAAAGAGTTAAAGTCCTGACATCCAAGCACAATGCACCAAAGATCAGATCCCCCACAACGAGATCAAATGAAGCATGGCTGGCAAGCCGCCAAGCAACAAATCTCACCTTTGCTGCCACCTGAATTCAGCCAAATGAAAAAAAAACTAAACACATCAATCTATGTATATATATATATATGAATTCAATGTACACATATATACACATAGATACACATTTTTAGATATGTATGTGTATATACATACACATACATATTTGTAATATACATATACATATACATATACATATTATATATATATATATATACACATTGTGTACTTTTATACATGGGTTCTACCCGCGGTCGGACTCGGTTGCCTTGATGCCCAAGCTCCGCAAGGTGTGCACGCACGTCTCCACCTGCCAGGCGCCGAAATTCGAAAGGCGGATGACTATACCACGGCCGTGGCAAGCAACTCCATCTTCGGCTGGTTTTGAAGGGAAACCATCTGGGTGAATTATAATATTTCACCAACCTGAAATAAGGTGGTTGGGGGGCTACTCCCCACATAAACCGCGATTTGGGGTGAGGTCGTGTGAGGTCGTTATAATTCACCCAGAACCATAAGAAACACCAGCATTTAGGGGGTACCCCTATTTGAGACAAACCCAGCTCTGACTGCAAAGCGGCCTCCAGGCCAATACCAACGCTGGTCGAGTTGTCGGATGTGTGATGCAACACTGACAAAGGCTAAAGGACTAATATGGGACTTCTGTAGCCGTTCTGTCAAGCTGTGAAAGACCACGATGAAGTATAACACATATTTGTTAATACCCTGGGCACACCTACATGGACAACGACAAAACTAAACAACAATAATCGTTGCTTTGCATCAAAGGTTTGACGCAAGCATGCAAGTGGAGTATAGTTTTGCTTGCGGAGTGTCACACAGTCCAGCTTGCTGGGCGTGGAGTGCGACCACGTGATCAAAGGTGGACCCAGCGTCTTTTTCCGTGGCTTGCCGAGGTCCAGAGCAGCTTGGATGAGGCGCACTGGGCCCAGCGTCACACCAGCTGCCCTTTGCGGCTTGACAAGTTCAACCTCTCAAGTAGAGCATCTGGTCAAAACGGAAGCCTCTGCACCATGGCAATAGCAACAAGCCTGCCTAAGTGCTAGGTTTTGCATGTCAAGGGTCAAGACCTTGCAATCCCCGAGCCACATGTCAACCGCAGCCAGGCCCAGATTGACGAAGCCGACAAACAAGGCACTCAAGCAAGTCGCGCTAAAAGCAACTTTGATCGGTCAATCAAGTCAGCAGGTCCGCTTCACCAGTCAAGCCGGAGACTTACTCGCCTGGTATTTTGCCTGTCGCCAGGTTCACCCAAAAAGCCAGCAGCCAACCTGGTCTGTCCTCAGATACCCTGCTAAAAGTTGTTGACTTTTTGTGGGTGTTAAATGGAAAACCCCGCTAAACCACCTAAACATAGAGAAACCAAAAAACTACTAAACACTAAGCCCCACTACTAAACCACCTGCTGCAAACACCTAGAAACCAAAGGAACCGGACGGCTGGGAGCCGCCAAGGGCACCTCACGACCTCGCCTCCAGATACTTCCGGCTTGTGGCGCTCACGGCGCTGTGGAAGGTGGCCGTCCACGCAGTAAGCTCCTGGAGCCCGCGTGTGGGTCTCTGTTTTTGAGGCTACTCGGTTTGGGCTTGTTTTGAAGGGAAACCAAAAGGGAACCTAGCCGTTTTGGGGTGTTTTGGGGATGTGGGTGAGATTCGGAGGAGAGCCCGAAGGAGAGCATCAAGCCGAAGGACAGGCCGGAGGTGAAGGAGTTGCCCAACGAGAATGGTAGGGCGACTGACCTGCCGGAGCTGCTACTCTGTGTACTCTGTTTGGGCTTCACCGAAAGTGAACCTAGCAGATATGGGGGGATTTGGGGGGATCATGCGGCGGCGGAGTATGGAAAGCATTTGATGCAAGGAGGGAAGTGGAGTTTTCCGTATGTTTGCTGGTGTTGGGTTTCCCTTTGTGACTTGCCAGAGCTTGTGACTGGTACACATATCGCATGGGTGTGGCTCAAAATCTCACCGCTGGGGTTATCTCCATATACCAAGCTGTGATTTTAAAGGCACCTTTTTGAGAGCCACAGCCACATCTGCAGGCTCCACAGTAAAATTCAGTTTGAAGTTTGTCCTTGCACCAGGACCAAACAATGCAATGCCTGAGACATCACTAAACCGGTCATTCCATGCAACCAGAACAAAAACCAAAGGAAAAAGAAAGGAGCGCCAAGCAATCCCGCAGCAAAGAAATAAGCCTACAAGCTAAGGCAAACACACACACCATGCAAGACCAAGAAAAAACAGGACAACCAACGGGACTAGACAAAAGGCAGGGAACCAACAGCTGATGCTCCAATGGAGCGCCCCCTTGTCAAAACACTCGTTTTAAGGGCCCCTCCCCTAGGGTGCTCCTCTTGGAAATCAGGCACTGGCACACTCTCTCCCAACCTTCAATCAAGTTTTGCCGGGCAGAAACGGATGGCGCCAACATTCCCAACAGAAACCCAACAAACACAAAAACAAAAAACAAAAGAAATGTTAATAAGCAGATGAAATGGGAAATCCTGGTTGCCAAATGGGTGTGCCTTTTGTTTAAGGGAACCCCTGTTTTGGTGGTCTTAAAGGAAAGCAAAAGGAAAACCCAACTTTTGGGGAGTCCAACCCGAGCCAGCCAAACGGCAGTGATGGCGGTCCTTTTCTTGAAACTTCCTCACCAGCTTCCGAGCCTCCACAATGTCCAGGGTGCCCGATTCATCGATGTCCACCTCGTCCAGTGTGGCGAAGCAGCAAAACGTAGCCAAGCGCCAAACAAGTGGCGCAAATGTGGCATGTGACAAGCGAATAACAACACGGGTACCGTATTACAAATGAGACGTTCTCTTGTGGCGAACATACGCGTGGTGGTGCACACGCAGCGGCAATCCTTCAGGTCATGGCCAGGTGAACAGTCATGCGAGAAACGCCATCTCCCGCACACACGACCCCGCAAAGGCATAAATGGTCCAGGTCTACAACAGGATACTGTGCGCAACACGTGGAGAAAAGGGAAAGATTCAATTCGAACAGACAATTGCACCACGCTCCTTCTGATCTTCAGGCTGGTTGACAGTGCAGCCGCATCTTGTCATAGGTGACCTTGTGGATAAATGGGTGGGTTTCTTTCCCTGGTACATGTATGGCATAAACCATAGTTCTAAACCAGTGGAATCCATCAATTTCTAACCAAACGATCAAAAGGCCTCCTATGCATCTTGTAGGTTGCTGGACTGAAGGATTACGTGTCAATATTCAACATGCATTGCAGGCATTGGGTGCAACCTTCAGCTTCAGATTGACTGGATCTCAGGAGTCACAGGTACTAGTTGGCCTAATTTGCCTATCACTGCCCTGTATTTCACATGATAAGGGGGTTGTAGCTAAGCATCTTGGTGTCATTCTCAAGGCCTGGCTCGTTTTTTCTTCGTGCATGGGCTGTATCTAAGGTCTGGGATGTACCTAGACCTCTGGTGCCATCTATGGATGTACTCAGATCGCTCCTCGCTGAGAGATGCCTGTCACTCCCCTTCAGTTTTTTTACCCTCTTGAGCTGCTCGCTTCATGGGCCACTGTGGCTGGATCCCTGGATCTGCACAAAAGATGGTGCATCCTTTGTTCCACACTTTCCAAAAACACCTCCCCACTCAAATTCCAAAAGCTAGCCAAAGAATCGCCCTCGGCCACACCTAGCTTTGAACGTCTCAACTCATACCGCTCCTTCGGGTGAAACCTGAGTGATGGGATCTGCCTCCTTGATGAGCATCAGCTGAACATTGAAGCTAGCGGTGTATCCCATCCAGCGGAGAACCTGGCAGCAAGCTGCTGGAAACATCCCAGTCACGTGCCATGTTCACCGCTTTCTCGGTTGCGAAATCTGCGAAGCCCTGCTAAACGTGAATGACTTTTAGTGGTTTAATACGGAAAGCCCACGAGTTAGCAAAAAGTGAAGGTCCTACCATCCCTTGGCAAATGCAAAGCTTCGGTGCCATGGAACAGCTTGACAAAAGATCTTAGGCAGTTTGTTCAAGATACAGTATCGAGAAGGACAGCAGGATACCCAATTCTTGACAAACCTCCGCATGGCCAAACCAGCTTCGGGTTCCCATCGGCATATATATATATTGTATCTATTTATATATATATATATATCATTCATACATCTGGATGAAGTCCCTCGGTGAAGTCCTGTTTTTCTTCAACTGCTTTACCCAACCGAGTGAAGATCAATGCGTCATAGTTAACTCTTTGTAACAGGTCAAGATTCTGGTAGAAGGACCTCGCAACCGCACAAATCTATCAACACCATGTACCTGCGCCGTGATCAGACCTCTTTGCCAGGGGGGGGGGGAGGGAGGGGGGGTGGGGGAGGATGGTGACAGTTCCCTGAACTGCGGTCTGTACGGTGGAACTCTGCAAATGTTTGCATGGGTGCCCCTTGACCGTCCTTTGTTGGGGGAACAAAAGTCACTCCTTCGAAACATGCTCTCCAATGTTTTCATGTTCACTTTGATGTGCTTTCTGTCACTACATCATGGATGGAAGCAATGCATCTTGACCACGGCTTGTGTACCGTCCCAATAGCTTCACAATGATTAGTTAACTTGGGCAAGGGTCAGGAATGCCCTGCGCGAGATGGTCATGGGTGCAACCTTCTGGAATGTCTAATTCAAGCCCTAAGAACCAGCTTCAACGTGGATAAACTCTGCCTCAATCCAAAAAACAGCACCGTCTCATGGCGTGGGCAGAAAACCCCAGGCCATGTCAAAGCACCGTTGAAGGATTTGGTCCAATTCGATTATGACAGCAAGAAAGCGACGCTTGTCCTCCCACCCGCCTTGCCAACATCCTTCATGTCAATCTCACCATAGCCTGTCGAGCAGCCAGCAGAACGTGAAACCCTGAAGCGGTATCAGCAGCAGCACCGGCAGCCACCCGCAGCAGGGGTGACAACGACGACCACGCCCACGATGGCGACCGCGACGACGGCCAACAAAACAAGCAGAGGCAGCAACAACAACAATAACGACACGCAGAAACATGTCTTTAAAGCTGCGTCAGCCCTGGCACAACCAGGAAATCGCTGTTCCCAGCCATTTAATCCAGCAAAGCATGCTCCACAAGGAGCTCACCAAAGTCATGCAAACACCGCTTCTGCACGGGGCAAATCGCAGATTCGCAAGTCACGTGCGCTCTATGTGTGGTTGCATATTAAGGACCCCTCAACCCTCAACTCACTCAGCTATGAGGAAAATAACTGCAGCAATCAGCACTCCAGGATAAACCACTTCCAAGCATGTGGCCATGGGTCAAAAGACTAAAATAAAGCCTAAAATGGGTGGTACACCTACCAACCAAAATGGTTCCCTTTGGTTTTGACCCACAGCCATGTGACTTCGCGGATTGTGAGGGACCCGCATCATCAAGTGAAAGCGCATGTTCATCAGGCCTTGTGCAGCATATTCCTATGCCGTTTGGCGCTCATCAAATGCGGACAGCACCGCTTGCTTGGTGCCTTACGTTGGAAACATCCCACAAAACAAGTGCAACTAGCAGCAGCTAAGTGCCTCATGTTGGCAGTATCAAAAAAAAGAACTAACTCCCAATTTTGCTCATGCTTCGCCTTGTGCTTCGCCTTTTGCTTGGCCTTTTGCTTGGCCCCTTCAACCGACCCCGAGCTGTGTGGTTGCCTGAGCGGTCGTACTTGTTGAAGGCGGCATCCAGCTCCATGATCTGGCGACCGACCCAAAACCCCCCAGGCCCCAATGCCAGTGGCAGTTACTACATGTGGCTGTGGGTGAGAAAAGAAATAACCCCAAAACGGGTTGCCCCATTGCAACCATACCCTGGTGACAATCTTCAAGTTGAAACTCTCATGCTTGGCAGTCTCTCTGGAGCTTGCTGATTGTCCAGCACTCTTGCGAAAATAGCTCACCAGCTGCAAGTCAAAATTGCCGTCCTGCGTTTGACCCCGAGATTGATCCGCAGGGTGGGTTAAAACTAGTTGTTTGGTTTAAGGTGGACTTCGGGTTGCTTCAGGGGCCTTCAAACCAAAAGCCCAAAAGCAAGCGGCCCGAGCCGAAGCCTCAAAATCTGTCACACGTCAAAGTCAAATCTTGGACAGGGACAAAACTGTCTCGAACAACTGCAGGGCGTATCAGTATCAACTTGAACGCCAATTGGCCAGCACCAAGGTTGAAAGTAACTCACTTCAGCAAGTGCTTCTTTTGTTGATGCCGGCAAAGTCCATCCAACAATCATTAGCAACGAGGGTCAAAGTGCTGCAAACTGTCAATGATCCGGTCAAGTTGTTCCAAGGTTGCTTTTGCAAACATTGAACTGCTGAAGAGCTTCTAGTGTGTCTGCCTTCGGTGGCGTGGACGTGGAAACATCAAGTCAGAACTGCAAGTCCAAACTGATGCATTCTTGCCCGCAATGACATTACCGCATGTCGTCATGACTCTGGACCTTTCAATTTGCTTGCCTTCTGGTTTGTTCATTGAACACATGTTAAATTTGGCCCAGTGGCTGGTCAAATTGCAGTCCATTCACTTGCAATTGCTGGAGGACCATGGCACCTTCAGCAGGGTTAAACTTGAAGCAACATATGATCTTATTCACTGAACCACAACTGCCACTCACTTCCTGAGTGGATTGCCCCAAACAAGTATAATATTTATACGTTTATATATAGCACTAAAATCGTCTTCCCAAAAAAGTGCCAAAAGTCCAAGAACTCAGGGAGTGAGTCGACCACTCCAGCAGGTCTTGGCGTTCGCATTTTTCCGGCGTCCTGGGATCGATCCAGACCCTCTCGATGCCGATACACCTGGCGCGCGCGAAAGCGCGCTCTGGGTCGCCGGGTCGCTGGTGCGAACTCTTCGGGGCTGCGGCCATTTGTTTCTTCCAAAAGTGCTCCCCCAAATGAGTCGCAGCATCCAGCATTTCAGCACGGGGGTGTAAGGAAACCTCCAAGAGGTCTGTTTCCTTGGAGGTGATGTCGCAGAAGTATATCCATGGTTCAAATTGTGACGGCTTCTGGGAGTTAAAGTCAGAAAATGGTTGGCGGTTTCCCTTTAAGCCACTTGGGGTGTGACTTTGATCATGGTAAAATAATGAGGCTCCTAAGAAACCGACGAATCCCCCAGAAATAAGCAATGGTTCAACCATGGTTTCAAAGTGGGGCAGGATTTCGTCCATCCACACACAGTACTTCAAGGGGCGATCGGGGATTTAGAAAGTGGTTAGTGGGCCTGGTGAAATAACCCATTGAACGGAGACTTATAGCCATGGTAAGTGGGTTATAACCAGGCTTGCTAACCACTTACCAAGTCTCCTGCCCCTTTAAGCACAGGACAAAGGGGGAGGAAATACAAACACTACGATTTTTGTTCAGTGGGTAAACATAGGGCAGCCCATCCGGGGTGAGAAAATAACACATGATCCCGAGCACTTCAAATGAGTAACTAGTACGAAACAACAATGCTTGTTAATACTAGTTTGCGACACTAACTAATAGCTAGGTCCTTCAGTAGAGAGGTTAGAATAAGGGTACCCTTTTTTATGTAGTCTATTTTAGTAGGGAACCCTCCCCCAAAAAAGAAACGGTAAAAGGGAACTGGGGGAGCTAGATACAAACCACGAAGCCGATCCGGAGCCAGCAAAACAACCCGTCCCATATTCGGGGGGTGTTCCCTCCAAAAGTGATGAATCCCCACTAAAAGGGGACACCCCCCTATTAGTCAACCAGGGGTTGAAATAACTAAAACAGCTGCCCAAGCATATGTTCAAAGGGGGCGGTCAGGAAAGTCCCACAAAGTTAATACTGTGGGTGGACGAAATCCTGCACCACTTTGAAACCATAGCAAACCAGTGTTTTGTTGGTATTTACAGGGGAAGCATCACCCCAGGGTTTTTTGGGTGGTGCAGGATTTCGTCCATCCACAGTAGTAATAAATCTTTAAGGGGCCGAAAAAGAGAAAAGAACCATCTCTGGGCCAGTACCGAAAAGATGCCACACAAATACTGAACTAATTTGAAAGATGATTGAGCCCGTACAATGAATACTAGAACAATTCTAAATCAGTACCAAGCACTTACTGAGACAACTCTGACCCCTTAATTTGCTTTTTGGTTTTCCGTGCTGACCCCCAGAATTTGATTGAGGGGGCTCTTTTCTTATCACTCCTCAACATGTTGAGTCATACAGGAGCTATGCACTAGCGGACCTCGGGCACTCGCATTGCCGAGCAAATTCCATCTGTTTCTCCCCCCTTCCATACAAACAACTTGTTTGACTCCGAGTTGTCAAGGATCTCTCATACACAACTGCTCTCCTCCCTCAAGAAGTCTTCTTCTCCCATATTTAACAGGGCACTCTGGAAGCCACATCAGTCAAGGTCAAAGCTTTGCGGGACAAATTGTTGACGGGGAACAAACATGAAAGCACCTAAGAGGCTTTGCGGCTTCTAGACACACCGAAATTGCTCTGTGATTTCTGGGCTGGCATCAGATCCCCTGCTAAACGTTTAACTTTTAGTGGGTTAAATGGGAATGCTCACTAAAAACTAAAAAGCTAGAAGGCTAAGGAGATGGCTGGGAACCACCAGGATTTGGTCAAAGATGTGAAGTAAGTGTCAGGCTCTTTGGACATTCACTAGCGGGGGTCACATAGACATGCCAGCAAATCGGCAATTGAAAAGCGAACCCAGTAATCATGAGAATGCCCCGCACAAGCTGCGAACTAAAAAAAGAAATCCGGAATAGGACATCTTTATCATGGACAATATTGCTTTAGCCCCATATGCTTCCTGCACACACACAAATATGCTCAGCTTCTCCCTCCTTGGTAATTTGGATTGGTTTGGTGGATGAGGAGGGGTTTCCCACTCTACAAAAGCAAGGGATTCAAATCCCCAAGTCAACAATCCAATCCAATCAACTAAACACCTGATGCACCGGCAAGTCTCTGGCGAACTTGCAAAAAAAAAACTGCCTCAAGCAAGCTGGAAATAGGACCCCGAAAAACTAGATTTTGCCTGTGGAAACAACGGGCACCCCGCAAAAAAGCAAAACAACAAATCAAACAGGGGAGCCAATTCGCTTTCGGGAGCCTCAAGGAAGCTGAAGAAGTTCGACAAGTTGATGGTCTTGGGAACCGCCAACTTTTCGGGCAAGTCCTCAGCACGTCCGGCAAGAATGGTGCAAGCCACGCTCAGAATTACACAGGTTTCCCGCAAGAAGATGTGGGGAAAGTAGTATCTGCTTGTTGTTGCTGTGGAACATTGAATTTCACGAGTTCCCCCGTGCCCCTCAAGCAACATGAGCCATGGACTAGTGGTAAGTTTGATCGAAACTCGTGTGTTTCTGTGAGTGCCAGGCAGAGAATACGCCTTTTCGATTCTGCCTCATGCATACTCGATTGCACACCGCACCTGCTACTCTGGAGCATGCCCCGACGTGTTCATTGCTGCGGCGCACATGGCTCCTCATCTTATTTGTTTTGCCCACGCATGGCAGCACCAGCTGCGCCAACTCCGGCGCTGCAGGAAGCTAAGTACTGGGGACCTCCGAACAAAGTTTTGCCTAACAGTCCTGGCTTCTTAAGTGTCATGCCAGCCTACATACGGGAGTTTCGTGTTGAAAACACAACTATCAAACAAGCGACATATGCTACAGTTGGAAAACCTCTCGTCGGCGCCACAGCAAATTATAGTTGAGTGAACACAGCGTCATCCATGACAAACTTGCATGGATGGGGTGACCATGCAAACAACTATGTGTCCCAAAACAGGCTACCGGTTGCCTGTGTAAGAACACGTATGGTTCTCATAAAAAAAAAAAAAAAATCTGCACTTCTGTGCCGCAAGCGCATTGCACGCCTAGCGCGTCACAACCTGCGGGGAAGCCTCACATTGCCCTCCGCAGACTTTCGGAAAGGTTCCACAAAAGCAAGCTGGGTCCCTAGGGTCCCTCGGGGAATGGGAGGAACCAAAGAGACAAGCATCCATGCTTATCAAGCTTCCCCCCAGTTTCAGGCGCAGGTCCAACCGAAAACACTTGCTAAGTTTGACGCTCATCCAAGTTGGTCCACAAAATGAGGGACTCCCCTGGCCCGCTTTGCAGGTCTTGGCGCTTGCCGTAGACGGACATGCCGTTGTGGGTCTGAAGGGGACCCCTGGTTTCATTCCCGCATTCCTTTCTGACCACCAGCAAGATGCCCTGCCAATAAGTTCTAAAGACTTGCGATCTTTGCATGCTGGGCATTTCCCGCGAGTTGCCAGCTAACGTCATCATCAACTGGGATCCGTCGAAATCTTCCCAAACTCTTTGTCAAAAAGGGTGAACCTGTGCATGTCTTTGACTTTAGCAGCCATTGGCAAAACATGGGATCACTCGCAAAATACACTTTCCCTAAGTCTTACGGGGTGGTCGAAAACCCTTTAGTTGCGACTTGAGGCAACCGTAAAACACGTTCTCCACTCTTCCCACCTTTTCGAAAAGGGACTTAGGGTCGTCTATGCTGAGCTGTGTCAAAAGGCCTCAAGGAATCATGGTGGGAGCTTTTGCCATGGTAGATTTGTGTTTGCGGAACTTGTCCAGCGATGTTCCCAAAGTCAGTCACAAAAAACACGGCGCCGCCCAAATGGGGATCCGGGCATGGAACCTCAGGCGAACCCGTCTATCAATTCGGGAGGTCTCACAATGTCTACCGCGCGTCTTAGGCCACAAGCAATGCAATTTGTTCACCTGGGTCTTGCATGACCCTGCATCGTAACGACAAGGCTTGATGGAGAACCATTCCCGCAGCTGCATATCAAGCATGCCCGACTGTAGAAAAATTGGCCTCAAGCCCGAATCCGTTTCCTGGAAAGGAAGAATTCCTTTCACAGGTTTCTTGAGCGAGAGCTGGATTACTTGCTTCCTGTTGGCGGTTTTGGGCTTACAGGGGGCTACTCGCATCGAATACTGATTCAAGGTATATCGCCGCAAACGCCGGCTTGTATGTCTTAGTTCTGTTCCTCGCTGGTCTACATCTACATGCTAACTATCTGGGGAAAGACGAATTCATGGAATTTAACACGCAATAAGAACGATGCCCGTAGGTTGATTGAAAGTAACTTGGACCAATTGTCAAACGCCCATACTAAGTAGCATTCCTGAATTAAACAACTATCTTGTAGTTGGAAAGACTGATATCCAGAATCCAGACCAACACCTCACGTGTTTCTGGAACACTCAGAAAACCAACAAAAATGGTTGGACAAAAACAACAATTACAACCGCTCACCGAATGCCAATAGCGCAAGCATGATTCGGCACAGTGACGCATGCATTCACATTCAGCCTGCTTGCTCTGTTTGCGTCGCGGGTCGCTACCTTTGGACAAGTTCCAACATGAGTGCCAACCCAATCCAACGCTACTGAGGGAATGCAAAAAACATCTAGCTGAGGATGACCTTCTTCCAAGACGCAACAAATAAGAACTGATTTCTGGGTGACACAAATGGCACGTTAGGAAAGGGTATGGTCTTGGCAGGGGCTGGGCGCGTGTGTGTGTGTGTGTGTGTGTGTGTGTGTGTGTGTGCGTGTGTGTTCGCGCAGCATCCCTATTTGCGGTTCAAGGCGCGGCAGCCCCCCCCACCCATGATGTTCGAAAAAGTGATGCTTCAAATAGGGGTGCAATGATTCAGGAAAGGGTGCGATAGAATGTAAAAAGCAGCGGGAGGGTTGGCGGGGGTGGCTTCCCCTATGATGTTCAAAGAAGTGCATACACACAGACATACATAGATTGATTGCATAAAATGTCGTATTTTCAGCATTTGCTCGCTAGAAAAAGTGACGATTCAGATAAGGTGCAATTACATCTCTGCAAGAAATTTAAAAAGTAGCGCGGGGGTTGGGGGGGGGCAGCCCTGAAGAAGTGATGATTCAAAAGGGATGCAATTAAATCTCTGCACAAAATCTAAAAAAAGTAGCGGGGGGTTTGGGGGGGTGGGGGGCGGCAGGCCCCCCCCATCATGATCGAAAAAGTGATGATTCAAATAGGGGCACAAAGATTCAAGAAGGGTGCGATAGAATATAAAAAGCAGCGGGGGGGTTGGGGGGGGGGGCTTCCCTATGATGTTCGAAGCAGTGCATACATACAGACATACATACATGCAGGCATACATAAACATAAACATAAGGAACTTGTGTCGCTGAGGATGCGGGAAGCCAAAGCCAAAAACTAATAAAAGGGTGCAAAAGTCACAAAGTAGCGAAAAGCCGCAAAAGCCAAAACGCCACAGTGGGAATGCAAAGGATGCGAAAATCCAAAGCCAAAAAGCCACCAAAAGCCGCATAAACCAACAAGAAGACGAAAAGCCAAGAAGCCAAACAGCCGAGAAGCCAAGAAGCCGAAAAGCCAAAAGCGGAAATTCCTCATCCCTCTCAGTTCCCTCTCGGTGCCCCGCGAAGCAGTGTGATGACCTGGCTCCGGGTGCATGCACGGCTGTATGGACTGAAGGAGTTGTAGGCTAAGCTAGGCTTAACTTCCAACCACTCTTTCCAGGGATCCTTCTTTCTAGAACCACCAAAAACCCTAGGGAAATGGCCAGTTTTGAAAGAAGCATGGGGAATCAGCCCCGGTCCCAGAAGGCCGATCCTGTAAATGGAACCAAGTCTGCCAAAAAGGTCTGTTCGGGAGTTCCATGTGACAGCACCCTGCTAAGAAAAGGACTGCATGACATCGTTAGGGGGTTCCAAGTCCTTGGTTGGCCATGTGCCGTATATCTTGGTTGCTGTTGAACGCCCTGCAAAAAGTTTAACTTTTTTTTTGGGGGGGGGGTTAGTGGAAAACTTCATGATTTCCCAAAAAGTTAAAGTCTAAAGATCCAGCCCAATGGCAGCCAAGATATCCTTGATCATCCGAAGCACTTGTTTTCTTGTCCCTGGTTCCCCCGCCAAAAACTGACCAGCAGATTCAGGTGCGGGCTAGTGAAAAGTACATACGAGAATGTCTCCCCTCTAGTGGACGGGTGACTCATCTGGGATCTCATTGCTCTTGACTTGTTGGTTGAGCATGGTTGAGCTGACTGCCCGCAATTAGATTTTCTTGCCCCCGACTGAGATGACAAATTAATTTCAAGAACAAAAGCTGCTCAGAGCTTCGGAGACTGAACAATGCTGCTCACAGGTGTCCTTTTCGGGGAAATAGATGGCCCTGGTTGATGATGAAACCACCAGGTAAACCAGGGCCCGTTCATTTTTTTCTACCAAAACAACCAAACAGAACACCTTATGAGAGTCCCTGGACTCGAGACGGGTGCATTGAACTTTTTCGCTTCCTTGGCAGAAACTGGTACGGCTCTCAATCCGTCGGAGGTGCCCACAGTCGAAGCGCTGTCCCTGCGGCTAGCAGACAAACGGCCTCGGGCGCAAATGACTTCAGCACACATCATCCAAACCATCTGGGTACAAATGTACTTCGCCAACCAGACAGGAACGCCATATGGAACCCTGATAGGTGATATCGGTCGCAAACCAACTCCACTTTGTAAGGTGGCTATAACTTGCCCGGAAAGGATGCATGCGAAGCAAAGACCAACCAAGTGGTGCTTTTCTTGGAGTACCTCTTGACAACCATACAGACCGAGCTCAAAATAGGTTTAGACACATCTTTCCGGGTGGTTGTTCAATGTTCCTTGAGAGTCAGGAGTATTTTTACCTTGTACGATCCTACACAGAACCACGCACATTGTGGATGGGTCTCCCAGTTGAAAGGTGTCCTTTTGGTTCCCTTTGACCACCTATGTCTTCTGAGATCTACATAAAATATGCCCGCTCATAATAGAAGCATATATTAATAAATATATTTGTGTGTATACATATATATATATATAGATATATATACATACAACCTTCCTCACGTATCCGTCAAATCCGGTGTCGACTGAACTGACTGCATGCCTACACACGCACACACACACACACACGTCGCATCCATATACGACAGACCTCTCCAGTCCTCTCTGATGCTGCTATATAACACCCTCACGTCTCGCCTTTGTATCTCGTAGTGCATCCCAAGGAGTTGTCTCTGTTCGAGTTGCTTCCCGACTCCCTCCGAGTCCCGTTTCCATGGAGCCGTTTGGAGATGCACGTGAAAAAAAAAGAGCACTTCTTGAGTTAAATATGGGTACGTGTCAAAGGGGACTTCAAAAGAAGGGGTGGGTTGCTTTTTTGTTTGTTTTTTTGACTTTTTTTAAACCAAGGTGACATGGGTATCAAGACAAAAGCAGCAGGTCTTGTATGTCCCGTTTCCGACTATCGGATCGTTACCCTCTGCAACACAGTGCCTAGGGATGACGCTTCTTGGGTGACACTGTCGCTTCGGCATCGTTCATGGGCCAGCTGCGTGGCTGCTTGCTACAGATTATGTGCGATCGGTGCGATAGGCAGGGAATGAGGGAGTGAACCCAGGCTTTGGTCTCCAAAAATCACAAAAAACACCTGTTGGATGGTGTATATTCGGGTCATTCCATTTCTTATTCGCTGCAGAGCGGGCACCAGCAAGAAAATGGCCCACCCCATGTTGCCCATGTTCCACGACCATGCCGTCAGGACTATGGGCATTGATGTTTCAAACTCAGATTCTGAGGTTAAGAACGAGCCTGTCGAAGACCACACAGTCACTTATCCAAAACAAATCAAGAAGCATGGATTTGTCCTTTCTGCATTCGCAACAAAAAAACACCAACACTTGGGGAATTACTGCACATCAACACTTTGACACCCAAGAGCGAAATGGTGGACTTGCTTTGGGCCACTGACTTCATGACAAGGGCGTCACACTTTCATAAAGAAGAGATCTCATTGAAGCATGAGCTCCGTCGCTTTTACGCAAGGATTGGGCGACCTTCACCGGTTTGAACGCTTCTCAGCATGTGTGAACAAGTTTTGCATGGTGTGTGCCGCTTGTTTAGATTTTGTTGGTTTCTTCTTTCACACATACACACCTGGTCATAGGTGTCCTTTTAGGGGAAGCAGATGGTGCTGGATGATGAAACCACCAAACCAAAAGCCAGGGCCATCGATTTTGTTCTACCTAAACAACCAAAAAGGACAAGACTTGGGTGCTGTAGATCGAGCCAAAAGTGTTACACTTTTTGCTTAAAAGGAAACAAGGGAATCCAAAAAGTTAAAGTCTAAAGATCCAACCCAATGCACAAAAGGTTTTCCTCCAGTCCATCTGGGTCCTGGCGACCGCTGCAGCTGGAGCGCCTGACAGGTGGTTGTCTGTGGCCTTGCATCCACTAAACCTAAGGAACCGGATGGCTGGGAATCACCAAGAATGCAGGAAGTCCAAGCTCTAGAAAAGGCGGGTGTCATAAGATCGTTGGGGGGAGATTTCAGGTGTTTTTTGCTTCTTTCCTTGTTTTATTAAACATGGCCATCCACTCTCAACAGGGTGTCTTCTGAGGGCAGCCGCAAAACCCTAATGATCCACGTGTCATGACTTTCGGAACATTCCATTGCCATTTGACCGGAATACAGATCTTACTAAGGATCACAAAAAGCCGCCGATTTTGCCACGCTCAAATGCTTTTCCTGCTTTAGGTGATTTTCTCCAAGTCCTACTCCTTGCTGTCCAAGTACTGCGGTAAGAACCAAGCTGTCACGGGGGGATCATAACCTAAAACAAAAAAACACATTATGCATGGGCATGTCTTTTTTGGGACCCCCCCAAATAGCAGCAACAAGTAAACAAACAAACAAACAAACAAACAAACAAACAAGTTGTTTTCCTTGTGGCTTCCCTTGAAAACCACAAAAACAAGCGTAGCAATCCAAAAAACAGACCCTGTGGGGCTAGAGATCCAAGGACGGCAATGGGCGGTGTCCTCTGCTTTGGGCCGGAAGCGTAAACCCGCCCATTCTGCCCTGTTTCTGCCCAAGGGTAACATGCCACCTTTCAAACAAACATAAGTTGAGAAGCGCCGCCAAGATGCTGCAAGGGTAGTACGTGCCTAACAGTAATCTGAACACATGAAGCTTGCCATCAAAGATTGACCAGGGTAAAGCACCAAAAGGCAAGGCGTCGCAAGGTCAGGGCAAACTGCTCGCCAAGACCGAAACCGACACCACTCCTCTAGCACAAGAATTCCAAGGAGTCATCAAGTCTAGCCGTGCCCTCCCGCCCAAGCTAACCCTAGAGCAGAGCTTGCCTCAGATTGTTGATCATGTGCTTTACCACACCAAGACATACACCACAGTATTCGTTAGCTACAATTAAAACTATGACTTAAACAAGAGGATTTAGCAGCATGTTTTGGCCTGGGAGGCAGGTTGGCCGTATCTGAAGGGTCGCCGCGACCCAGGCAGGGAGGATAGGGAAGGCAGTAAACAAATGAAGACCGGGTATAAGACTCGGAAACAAAATCAATATTGTTGAAACATGTAAAGTAAACAAGAGATAAACACGTGAAACAATCCCAGCCAAACTGTAAACCAATCCGCCCGAAACAAGAGATGGACCATGATATCAGTCTGCAAACGCCTCGCGTTCAATATCTGGAGGGCAACTTGGTCCGACTCTCCGAAAATGGTCCGACAAAAATCCCGGGACAAATTGGGTAGTCAGGGTGTGCGTCACGCCTCCCCTTTCGCGGCTGAACATTTCAAACATAAATCCATGCTAAAACCCGTTCGAAAGGATTGGTTTGTCCTTGTATGGGTATGGGTCAAAACTAGATCACCCGGGGACCGCAGGTTTTCGTCTTTGTTTCCATTTACCAGGGTTCCATTTTGGGTACCTATTCTTGACCCACACCCAATGGCCATGCTGGGTCAAAACCCAAATCGTACCCCCTAGTGAACATCCCAATCCCCACTGAAATTAAGCCTTAAATGGGTGGTGCACCGAAAACCCCAAAACGGTACCACTCGTTTTGACCCACAGCCCTTTACTTTCCGCTGGCTTGACATTCGTCGAAAAGCTTTCCGTCAGATGGCGACCGCCGGCCTGGAGTTGGAGCCTGCAAGGCTCGTCCTGAACGGAGTGGCCCGCTCCGATGGCCGTACGCTCCGCTGGGAGCTGCCGTTGATCATGGAACTTAGGCTCACTACCTGGGTGTGGCTCAAAATTGACCAGGAGGGGCAAACCGCAGGTGTTGGTCCATCTTTCCACTTACCAGGGGTCCATTTGGGGCGCCGGTTTTTTGAGCCACAGCCACCTGAGTAAAACTTGCCCCAAAAGCAGCCCGAGGAACCGAGGAAGTGAGTAGGTCTCGGGGCTCGCCAGGCGAGCCGAAGAACTGGCCCCAAAATCGAGCAGGTGGCAACCAACAATCAGATGCCACTCAATGGTCTTCCCAAAAAGGAGAAACTCAGGGAGTGAGACATGTTTTGCTGTGGGGAACAAATGTACATGTGAATTGGTGACTCCATTTGTGTTGTGCATCGCAAATTCTTGGACATTCACCAACACAGCCTTTCATGAAGCCCGCATCGCAATGAAAAAGCAGCCCCTTGGTTTGCCCTGCATCCCTTAGGGCTTTGAGGGAGGTACACGCCGGCGTCCTGTTCGCGGCATTGGGATGCAACAAACGACCCAGGATGCCCCACTGTCTATTTGCCATGCCAAGGTCGCCTTCGGTGTAAAAAAAAAAAAAAACGTCACCAACAAGCATCACCATGATGTTTGCTCAGAACAGCAAAGCGATGTCAGTCCTTGGACATCGGATCAAGGGGCAATGAACGAGACGGTAGCTTTAGAAACAGAACGTCCAAATTCCATCACACGACTCGAACAGGGATACGCTCAAGCGAGAGCTGAAAATGAACGCGATAAGCAAACCTTCAATGAATTGGAGCACCCATTTTCCTTCATATTGCCCTCCCACCAACTAACACGGAACCTGACGTTCGAGAAATGGTCCCTTTAAAAGGACAATGGTCCAAACCAGGACCCCCCAAGCGTCAGGTTCGTGAAAAGGCCGGGAGGGTAAACCAAAGAGCCTGCCCCCACCCCACCCCCAATTTCTGGGGTGAGTTCTAATATAATCCACCCACCTGAAATCAGGTGGTTGTGGGGCTATTCCCCACATATTCACCACCATTTGGTTTTTGTTTTCTTTTTTTTTTGTTTTTTCCGGTCGTGTGAATTCGGTCGTTACATTTCACCCACCCCCCATGCCGCTCCAAGGATCCGCCCGACACCTCCGTCAGCTCCAACCCCCCGCCCCCGCCTGCGGCCCGCGACGTTGGACTTCCAAGGCTGGAGGCCTCGATCGAGCTGAGCGCTGGGTATCTGCAGTCGCCAAAACCCTCTTTGTCGTCTATTTGCTGATTTGTCTGATTGTTCTCTATTTTTTTTATTGTTTTTAATTAGTACCACTATTTGCTGAATCCCCTGATTTGTTCTTTTTAATAAAAAAGAAAGAAAGAACAAGAATACATAGTTCCACTAGGTCCTCCAGATTTGAGAGGTCAGAACAAGTTGGTACCCGATTTTTTTCCGTAGTCTATTTCAGTAGGGGAACCCTCCCAACCAAACAAGGGTAAAAGGGCACTGCTGGGGAACCTAGTTTATTTGTCCATACCTGGACCCTCAAACTACCCTTAAAAATGGGACTTCACCCCATAATTTTGGGGCTATAGTGCATTTTTAAGGGAGCTTTGAGGGTTTGGGTACATACCTTTATCCATACATCTCACTTCCTGAGACGCTGGGCCGAAAACAGTAACCAAACTTTGTGTTGACCCCCAAAATGGTCCCGACAAAAAAAAGTGACTAAAGTCCAGGAACTCAGGAAGTGAGACATACTATGGACAAAATCCTGCACCAGTTGGCATGGATGAAGCCCTATGAACACTGGGAGAAACCACAGTATCAAAGGAGTTGATCAAACATCTCAGCTGTCCGACAATACCTGGCAAAACTCTAGGCGCCCTGCCGTGACCAGACAGCTCAACCTCCTGACACAGCTTCGAGCAGGAACAAAGCAAGGCCAGTCAAATGAGCGTACAAACAGCTTGCGGCTGTCAATTCTTCCCCAGTTTGCCTTAATTCTGAGCGCTAAAATGGCGTACGTGAACCAGGGTGAATATAAGATCTGCTTTGTACCTCTGCACCCAGCGCGAATCCGGAGTAGCCCCACTTCCTTCCGGAAACTGGCTGGCTCTTCAGGTTCGCCATGCCGGTCAAATCAGAACACCTTGAAGATGCTCACAGTACTTGTCAAACAGACCCTCTTTAATTCTAATGTGAATGCCAATCCAACGAGCAACTAACAGTTTGTGACAGGGACTCCGAGTGAGTGTGTGTGAGAATGTTACATCAATAGGCCACAAGCAAAATGCATATAGCATGTAGCTGGCCTTCTTGTCCCAGCCGGACACCATGGAGCTGTCACCTTTTATGGCTACCAGGAAACAAAGAGAAAGCTCAGGCTTCCCAAACACAACCCAAAGTCCATATCTGCACAGATGTCTCAATATGTCCAATATTCAATATCTCCATATCTGCACAAACCAATATCAAACTTGCACACACCAATATCTCCATGGCTCAATAGGTCCAGGCCAACACTTCGCCCCTCTCCTCTGCCGGGTTGGCTCGGATGATCCCGGCATCCTGCACTTGGCGATGGCATGCTGCGGGTGCAAAGCGTCGACACGTCTACAAGTAGTGCAGATTCCCAAACATGAGAAGCACCGAAGTCAAGAGTTGGTGTAGAATAGATGCTGCATATTGACATCCTTGAAGACACTAGTCCCAGCATTTCTTTTGCGTGAGCTCAAACAGGACCCTGCTTCGATGACTTTGCAGCACAACTGACTGAGAGAACAACGAATCTCGGGGCTAGCGGCGCCTGACCCTGCAGGTGCCTCCGGCATTTGAAGCCAATGGCCAACTCTGGCAGTTGTGCGCCTTTGGTTCTTGTTCAATCCAAAAACGGCCACCAAGTCCTTTCAGGTTTGGCCCACGACATTCACCCTCAGCATGCTTCCAGTGGCATATAGTCCATCTTTGCCCTTCAAACGAGCCGCTTTGCGGGCCCTTGCGCCCGGGGCTTGATTTTGAAAGATGATGGCACTACTTTGACCAAGCCTTCCAATTGCCAAGATTGCTTCATTCCGTGGTGGGACTTTGCTGTGTTGCACGGACTCCGTCTGCCCATCGTCAAGGAGCGCGAGACACAAGGCCAAGCTTCGTCGATGTCACTGAAAGGCTAAGTGTTGCCTGCCTGAGGCCGATCTTGAGACTGCACTCTGCAGTGGAAACTATTGATGCCAATAATGCCAACTTATATCTACAAAAACTATCATATTAATTCAGCAAGGAAATTGCCAGACACACACACGCACATACACACATACACACGCGTCTTGTCTCTTTTCATGAGTATTATTGTCCATACATGTTTACCACCCAAACTCTGTTAGCAGAGAGAAGGCAAGCAACAAGCACGCGAATTTACTACAGACAAACTTTGCAATACTTGCTCCCGGGGAGCGATGAGTAAGGGCAACAGGACTACAAACAAGTTTTCCCAGTGATTCGCCGACCTGAAAAGGCAAAAGGGTAAGGAACCAAGACAAGTTTTCACCTGGTACAAAACACAAGTTTTCCAAACCAGCATCTACTATGACTCAACGACTAATTCTGAACCTACAGTGCTAGACTAATACGACGCCAGTGATTAGAAGCCTTGACCAGGCATCCTTGATGCTTGCAGCTGTTTCTAGCCCTGGCCTCTAAAGCGAACGCACATCGATGTCCGGGTCCGGAAAGAGGGAAGACCACTAAGAGACATCAAGCGGAGGGCCAATGAAAACGAAAACCAAATAAGGACCAAATAGGGCCAAAGACTAGTTGGCCAGGGCCGATTCTAACCCCAGCCTACTTTTAGGTGGCTCTCCCTGAAGCTTGTTTGGGGACTCCTTGCTAGTCACTACCTCACATCAATGCACAACAATATGTCGTTCAAACTGCTGTGGAAGCTGTGCTGAAATTCAACCTATGCCCAAGCAGTATCAAGCAATCCTGAGACAAAACCCGCTCACTGACACCATGATTCGAGGCATCCGACACAGCTAAGTCCCTTCTGAAAAAGGGTCCAACTCCTTTGCAACTACATTCCAGACGGCTGGCATGCAATCAACAACATAACCGCTTCTCAAAGAGTCTAGTCTACAGTTTGAGGATCCTATATGGTTCACATCCCGAAGCAATCCCAAGCCAAGCGTGGATCAATTTCAAGCAACCATTGACGGGCAGTAAGCCATGAATGTCTTCAAGTCTCGGTTGAAGCCTGTGTCATTTTGTATCTGTGGGAAGGGGGTGCAATATGAAACAGCCTAGTTGCAGGCTGGTCTGCAGGTCCCCCAATCCAAACACAAAGGATATCCTTTCAATTGTCAGGAGCTTTAGCATGGCTGAACGCAGCCGATTTCAGGGCAATGTATATTAGCCTGCATAGAGAGAAAACCAAGGCAGGCCTAGCTTGTTGGGTTGAAGCAGCAAATGCAACCCCGGTGAAGCCTCAGCAGCGTCGCGAATGGCTTGAGCGTTGGGGATGTAGCCCAGTGTCCTTCGACCACTGACACGGATACCAAGTAGCCTCTAAGTAAGCCCGGGGCCCGGCGGGGCAAACACGAGCAAAGTGACGAAGACAACCGGAAGAAAGGGAACACAATGAAGGCATACGTGGTGAGCACAAGCCCATCTCTGGCTACAGCCAAGAACATGATTTCGCAACAGGAAGGGGTTGATTGACCAAGCCCCAAACCAAAGCAATGCCTTTCATCACGCATACTGCGGGTACAATAGACTGGCGTGTAAATATTTTTGGGAAAACAATCCTAAACATGACCATATTGATAATAACATCGAAACCTAGAGGACGGCGAGTGAAGGGCAGGTGTTTTACACACAGTTCGTGCTTCGTCGGAGATACGACCAGGACCTCATAGTGTTGAAGTTTGGCCATGCCAAAAACTGCGGTGAGTCCTAAACATAGGGAATCGAACCCCAAAGATGATTGACATCCTCCGGGCTTTCCTTGAACCACCATCCAAGAGGGGCGTTGCAACATTAAGACATACGTTATAATATCGCTATTTGGCTCATAGGCCAAGAGGGGGAACCCCTCATCAAAGAATCATTCGGATGGCCAAGTCGCTCCGGCCTCAGCACTCGGTCCAGTTGTTTCTGCATGTACCTCAGAAAAGACATCGTGCATCTGCAACACTCCGTCGAGTGAGCCAGCTAGATTCAGACAATCAAGCATGGTCAAGAACGAAGCATGGACGAACTGGCCATGACATCACTCACCCAAGGTTGTCATAGCACCAACATGAAACCAAAAAATAAACCAAAAGGACCTGCAAATCGGAGAAATCGTTCTTTGGATTCCGACTCATGAACTTTTGCAGGGACAAAACTAGGAAGCTTTGAGTTGTGCTCGTGTTGTGGGAATTGGACATGTGTGCTTGTTGTGCGTGTCTCCGGAAAAAAAGAGGAAGCGCGCACACACACACACACACTAAGGTTGCGTCCTTTTCCAAGCAGGCTGTCAGTTGCCCGATTCAATGCTCGAAACCTGAGTAAGATGGTGTGCGAAAGACTCGTTGGCAAGCAAAACACGTGCATAAAACAAAAACCTGCTGCGAACAACAACTCGTTGAAAGATCAATCCAACGGATTGATCTGTGAAATCCTGATAAATTTGATGTTTGACGGTCCCTTGGCCCGGCCGAACGGACTGAACGCTCACTTCCTGCGTGGAGCCAAAACAAGTCCAAGCTCTTTGTTTACCACTAAAACGGGTAAAAAACAAAACACCGGATCCCCACCACGCCGGTCTTCCCAAAAGTTCAAAGTCCAGAAACACAGCAAGTGAGTCACAATCAAACCCCGGTATTAAAATGGTCTACCCAGAACCATGCTTCAAGAATTAAGAAGGCGGATATCCGCAGCTATTTTGTGGCAAGGGGACTGCCCCTAACCAACCTTCATCTACCCGGGTTTTGCCTGTGGCTCAAGTGAGGAGTTCGGCCAAACGGGGGGAGGAAAAAAACGGATCCCCACCAAAAAGCTCTTCCCAAAAGTTTAAAGTCCGGTAAAAAACAGTATATTTAAGACTCTAGCACTATAGTGGCACCAAAGACTGGTGTAACTCAACAAGTGAGGAGTTCGGCCCAGAGAAACGCCACTGGACTTCTGGGCCGAGCAGCACGTTGTTGCCGTCTGGCCGTTGCCTGGACAAGGCCTTCTTCACCAGCCCGATCTGTCGGAGAGTCAAGGGAGACGAGGTCCTCCAGTTTTGGAGGTTAGAATAAGTTGGTACCCGAGGTTGTTGTTTTTTTGTTTTTTTTGTGTGCTTTTTGTTTTTTTTGTTTCTCTTTTTTCTTCTGTAGTCTATTTTAGTAGGGGAGCCCTCCCCAAAACAGGGGAGAGAAGGGCACTGCGGGACCAAGGCGAGCTGGAGAGCTCTTGGTTGACCTTGGGGTTGGGGAGCAACAATTCTCAAAATTTAGCCGTGAAGTGGATTTGGATTTCAACCACTCAACCACAAGCAAAATGGAAGATGCTTGCCAACCAGGAGCTGACGGAGCCTCGAGACGAAATGGGCCAAGTGGACCGAACATCACACTATGGGAGTGTCTGCCTTTTTTTTGGTTGATGCCTTGACTTGGCTGTTTTCAAGGGAAACCGATAGGAAAACCGCATGTTTAACTGTTTTGGGGTTCCCCTAAAAAAATGACACCCGCATGTCCTCAATGCAGAAGTGGCAATGATGACAATCGAACGCCATTGCGTATGCCCTCTTCTCCTTGGTGGCACTGGCAAATAGCACCTCTTCCCATGTCACTTGCCATTCGTGCTTGACATCAAGTGTCAGCAGAAGACTTCGTCCAGTTTTGCACGTTGGTTCCCAAACTGGTTGGCCTTGAACACCAAAGGGCCAAACAACGTGCCCATATCTTGGTTGACGTTGGGTTTGGGGAGCAAAAAATCTCAAATTATAGCAGTTAAGTGGATTTGGATTTCAACCACCCAACCACAATAAGCAACAAATCGTGGGCGAAAATGTGTCCAATGTTTCCCAACAACCATGATATGGGAACAAATCCAGAGTTCGCTCGAAAGTCTGAGCGGTTGCCACTGGGCTTCGGCATTGCTCAAATTTGGGACGACTCGCCAGTGCTCAGTAGGGAATGTGGGACTGAAGCCAGGCTTTGGTCCCCTTGAAGGAAACCACCTGGATGGTTTATTGGGGTCATTCCAATTCTCATTCCCTGCCTATCGCACCAGCAAGACAGCAAGACCACTGGTTGCCTTCCTATTGGTTCCGTTTTAAAACCGCAACAGAGGTTCCAGATTCTGAGGCAAAGCCAGAGCCTATTGTGATAAATGATAAACTTGCAGCGCTCTAGGTGCCCCTAGCCTTGCAAATGACACTCGAATACACCAAAGTTGGAATCCACCTCTAGAAAAGGGTTTGGATGTGGCGAATCTGTGGATCCACATCTGTAGAATGTTGAACGAATACTAAAAGATTGCTAAAAAGTACCAACAGGGGGAAGAAGTAGTAAACACCCCAAAGGCGCACATAAACCATGATGACTTGCAGGTTCCCTTCACGCGCTCTGCGCCCATGTTTTGATTTCAGTGGGCCCTCTCTACTCATCAGCAAGAAAGTGTCCGCGTTTGCATGTGTGTGTTGATCGTTGGCTGCGCTTATCCTTGCTATAGATCGTAAAAAACAAAAACAACCAACCTGAAAAACAAAAAGCAGGGAAAGGACCTTCGATGTCGCAAACCCAAACCCGGAGAGAAGTCGCGACATTTCGTATCATGGCCTCGCGTTCCTTGACCTTCCGCATAAAGCCGAAGAACTCGTGCTCCTCCAGCTGACCTTTGCCTGGCGATATGGCAATCTGGCAATGCCCATGCCAATGGCATGGCAATATTCCCACGAAATGTGTGGCAAAAAATGGCTCCGACGGATTTTTGATTTCCCTCTTTCCAACAAAAAGGAAAATAGCAGGAAATGGGGTTGGAAGGACTGCAGTGCTCTGACAAAGGCCTTCTGTCCATTTCATTGTGAGGAAGAGAGTAGCTGTCTTGGGTCTCTTTCTCACCCTCGCAAAATGGCGGGAGGGGGTTGAGTCCCCGGTTTTGACACAGTCCAAGCAGAAGTATCTGGTGTCCATCTTCTCCCCTGCCGCTCTTTGGGCCCCGACTAAAAAAAAACACAAATCAGCTCTTGGGCTGTCCCTGGGCCAGGAGGCAGTTCAGTTTGCCGCTGCGGAGACCGCCTCTAACCCTGGACCCCTGTGTTGTTGGGTGGCAAAGCTGGGACTCAGAGGCCCGAGCCCAAGGCACGACGTCAATCCACATACCGAATCAGAACTTCTGGCTCTTGGCTCCGTGGCCTTTCGGGACAGACTCTTTCAATGATCTTGACAAACCCAGTCCTTCCTGGATGTTTGGTGGGCTGGAAAGAAGGATCCGGGTCCTTGGAAATGCGGAAAAGTTTCCGCTACAGACAGACCTCCTACAGCGAATCCTTTGGACCCTCTCGCCTCCGACGTCGCAGCTGTTGCTGATTTGCTCGACCTCCTGGAGCTACGAAGGCGGACTCTGGTCAACGACCCCTGGATGGAATTTCCCAAGCAATGGCTGCACGGAATATATCTACCTACAGTCTCCACGACCCTTCAAAAATGGTCCATGACCCCTAAATTCTAGGTAATGACTCCATTTTTTAAGGGTCCGGTAGGAAGCCCAATGCTTGATGATGGCCAGCTGAGAAGGATAATTGTGTGTAGCCACTTCATGTTTTTGGATAGGAGTGATTCGCCAGCACGAATAGAATCTGCTAGCATCGTGATGAATCTGCTTGCGTGAATCTGTGTCACTACAAATTGTCGCGCTGCTGTGCATCGAAGGCATGACTATCACCAGAACGGTGTCTGATTCACCTGGGATTCACCTGGTGTAGAGAATTGTGAAGCGGGCAGCCAGAAAACATGGCTCATGCTTTGCCCGGCTGCCCAAATCATCAACTCACCCCTCTCTCTCTGCCTGGCTTTGAACCAGTGGACAAAAGTGTTGCAGCCAGACAAATGAATCCATGAGGATGGATTGTTTACCCTCCCACTAACATGGTACCTGACAGGGAGTTGGTCCCAGTCCCTTCAAGAGCACTTTGATCTTCCAGGCACCCTCCCGCAGGCCGTCGGTTAAGGGTAAGACGCAACGCACCTGGTGTTTGCAGTACGCTCAATCCGGAAACGAGAAGGGAGCCAAGCGGCAACCCGAAGGCGCAGAAGAACCTGTAGAACCCAATGAGGCGGAAAAAAAAACACCTTCAAAGGCCTATACACGTTCGGACGGCTAGAGGCATAGGTGTCCTTTTTGGAAAATAGACGGCCCTGGTAGATGATTGAACCACCAGGTAAACCAGGGCCTTCTACTTTTTGAAGCAAAACCACCAAAAAGGACACCAATACGGGTGGAGGCCGCATGCAACCGCTCGCAACCCCTCGCAACGGGCGAACCCCCTCGCCACGGGTCGCAACGGCGAAACGGGCCGAAACGAAAGCGGTACCGCGCATAGGTGGCTTTTTTGGAAGAATAGATGGTAAATGGTTTACAAAATCCATCTAAACCAGTGGAACCCTATCTATTTTTCACCAAACTCGCCTAAAAAGGACACCAACCCCATCTCAACCCCTGCCATCTATTTTTCACCAAACTGACCTAAAAAAGGCCACCTATAGAGAAACGCGTTTTTGCCAAACTCACCCAAAAAGGACACCTATGGAGTACCGCGGTGCCGTCCGGTTGGCTCCTCGTTGGTGAGGCCGTAGCCCAGCCACGCCATGGCCTTGTGCAGCTCCCGGCAGTCCAGGAAGCCGCCCCTCGCGAAGCGAAGCGGGAGACCCACGCGGACGAGGGTGGGACCCCCAAAAAACCGCCGGTTTTCCTGGTGGTGTGCCTCTTTTAAGCCACAGAAGAAAAAAGGGGGACCAACTCCTTGCTTTAAGGTTGGACCCCACAAAATGGCTGGTTTTCCCGGTGCTTTTCCTTTTAACACGCAGAAAAAGGGCTACGTACCAACTCCAAGAAGACCACCCACCGGTAGCAAGACTCATCTTGAAGCCCGGCCTGTCAAGGTCGAACTTCCGGAAGACCTCCTTGAGCCGCATGATCTCCCGCGAGGAGAAGCCCTCGGCAAAATGCGGAGAACAAACAGATGGGGAAAACCGCCGTGGACGAAAACGGGAAGGAACCAAGGGCAAACCCCCTTCTTCAGGGGGGTAGAATACAATCTCAAGAGGAAATGTTTAATTTGGGAAGGGACTTTGGTTCTTGTCAATTCACATGAGTGGTGACTCGACACTAAGAGCGATCTCAATAGCTTGAAGGTCAGGAAAGCTTCCAGGCTGCAACTTTGTGTGAAAGATCACAGCAAGCGAGATGCACCTGGTGCAACTGTCACAGGCTACCAACATGAAAAGAACGTACGTATTCAACAACAGCCGACAGCCGTGCCGTTGGTCAAACAGTTCGACCAGTTGAGCAAACAAAAAAACAAGTGCCTGGCATCAAAAGATCAGCTCCGACTCCGACCTTCCCTCCTATCTTAACTACAAACCTCTACGAGAACACCTAAACATCCATTTGCTCTCCGGCGGAGGGAGAGGGGGGCAAACTCAAGTTGCCTCGAAACTAGGGATCCTCTAAACTCTAAATGGGTGCATTTCCGTTTGGATGCAGGTTTGTCACTTTGAAAACTATAGCTTGATGCATTTCCCTTTTTTCCTGTCGAGGCCAAGTCTATCCACTGCTCAACCAAAAACTTCTTAGTCTTCTCGTCTTTCGTTCAAACAAACGCAGACCAACAACTCCGTCTACGTTCACCACTGTCCGCCTCGTTCACGTGGATGATCTCGACTACCCGCCTCAGCCATGGTCGAAACGGAAACGGAGCCGAGCTGCGCAAACTGAGCCAGGGCCAAGTCGACTGGTTTGATATCCCTGAACCTACTGTGGATAGACGAAATCCATTTCGCACCACCGTTCAGAAACCCTAATGATGACTCCCCTTGCAAGTACCAACAAGCAACGGTTTCCCCTGGTTTCAAAGTGGTGCAGGATTTCGTCCATCAACAGTAGGGCAAAGTCCCGCGCCGTTGTTTGTCTAAAAGATTGTCCAAGCGGACATGAATCGAGCTTCTGACAAGCAAGGCATGCTCATGTCGATGGCCATGGGGCAAAAAATGTGTAGTCAAGACCCATGACAGGTATGTGTGGTCAAGACCCATGACAAAGCTTCTCACACAAGCAATTGCAAGCATTCTCTAAAAGCAGCTATTGCAATTGGCTTGCAGCATGGCCCAAATGTTGACTTCAAACAACTTGGATAAGCACACGAGTTGGTCTACGTGACAGGATCTGGAGCACAATCACCACACTAGGTGCGTGTCTGTGTCTGTATGTGACGTTACTGGGTTGGAATCGCAAACACGGCCAACAACAAACACGACATATATCAGCACATTGCCATCAGGATGCTGTTGGCACGGGCTTGAACATAATCTTGTAGTTTGGGCTCCTGTCAAAATGGGGAACATTTTTGAATTCACGGGAGACCAACCACCTCAAATGTTCCTCAATTGTGCGAAGAAATCCCTCTCTGGAGAAAAACCTGCAAAGCAGGGCGCGCACACACACAAGTTCATGAATCAAAAGTACTCATGTGGCAAGAAGGTAGGCCAAACGCACATTTGCATGTGTATGTATGTATGTATGTATGTATGTATGTATCTATGGATGACACATACATACACATATGTATATATATATATGTATGTATATATATATATGCTCTGAAAGTGAGAACTGTGAAGAGCATGGCTGCTACCTCCGAACCCGGAAGTACCATGAACAAGCTTGCTCCATACAGGACGAGCTGCCCCCCTTAAGGGAAAGTAGCATGGCTACAGTCTGTGCACAAATCTAGGGGTTGATTCCTTTTCCATTCTGTTCAACCATCGTTCTCTCCAAAAACCGGATCCATTTTCCCTGGGTTTCCGGAGGTTAGAAAGAAGGATCCCTGGAAAGAATGGGAAAGGTACCCCTAGAACAAACACATGCTGGTCGGGGTACTAAGTACCCGATCACCCGTCCGAGGTTCTAACTTAAGTGGATTTGTCGAAAAGCAAGTGCTGACTTTGTTTCATTTACGACTAAAATGTTCCAAACTCAAAACGTGACCAAATTGGCCTAAAAATATTTTACCATGATCAAAGTCACCCCCTAAGTGATGGGTTAAAGGGAACCAACCCCCATTTTCTGACTTTAACCCCTAACGGTGAAAATAATTGACCCCTGCTAAAGAAGTAAACAAGTCAGAAAGTCAACCAATTCTAGTTCGGACAAGAAACGAACAAACATCTGACAAGTCACAAAGTCTCTGAAGTCCAGAAACTCAAATAATGACCCCAGCAAGGAAACTCTACTCTAAGAATCTCCGTTTTTTAAGGAACTCAATTGGGTAAAGTCCAGAGACTCCAAAGAATTGAGGCTCTCCGGAGCAGCTCTGGGCGATCCCGCTTGAACTCCTCGACAGTCAGGTGGTCCGAATCCAGCGGTGCCACCTCGCTCGACTGTCGAGCGAGGGATCGGCCAGGGATCGACCCGTTTTTTGGGGTCGCCAGTTTAGAACAGTGGATGGTTTCGAAATCCGGGGGTGATGCTTCTGTAAATACCAACGAAGGTTCTGGTTTGTTGTGGTTTCAAAAGTGGTGCGACATGGATTTCGCAACCACCCACAGGTCCTTCGGTTCCTACCTGGTTTAGGGCTGGTAGAATCATGTCCGTTTTCCCCAGCTGAAAGCTTTGGGGTCTCAGCCCAGATCGGCTCTGGGGTCCGGCTTCCACGAGGGCTGGGTGGCGCGAGCACAAAAGAAGAGGCACGGCATTGTTGGGGAATTCACCTGAGCTTATTTTGAGGGATACCCCCCACTTTTTGGGGGGGCAGTTCAAAGGGAACCAAAAGGAGAACAAGCATTTTGAAACACAGACACACCCACATATCACATATGCCTGTGAGTGTTTGGGGTCACATTCGGGGAATCCCTCGCTACGGCCCTTTTTGTGAGGTGTCTCGCTGGGTCTGAATCTGATTTCCCGGCCTTAGGTGGATGCTGGACGTCTATGCAGCTGGCAGCCAAATAATATTTGGTAAGGCCACCATGGCAGTCAAATAGAAGGCTCACATGCCCTCAATCATAAACCTGGCAAAAGCAGTCCATGAGAAAAATCGTCCTGGCTTCCTTCTGAACGGAGCCCGGTACAGTGGCTCATGACCACATGTTGTTTTTTTTTTTTTTTAAATATATATATATATATATATATTAGCATCGTATGCAACGATGAGAAATGCTCGCAGTTTTCCCAAACATCAAAAGTACGAATGCCGGAAGGGCTCTGTCTAGCTGTTCAAAATCGCTAAAAAATTGCTGACGTGCTGTTGCAGGGGACCCCTGGCCAATTATTTGTGTCCCCTGGTCTGCCAACTGGGTTGGGCAAAATATGGTTTAAACACGGAAGAATCATCATAACCAGTGGTTTAAACATGTTTAAACCAATGGGTGGCCCCACCCTATCTACCAAGCCCCCCTTTTCCACGTGGCAGGTCACCAGGAATTCCTGACAGGAGGCCATCGGCCTGAAGTCCCTGCCTCCACCAGAATCTCTTTCAGCACCTGCGCCAATTCCCGTCGGCCTCCAACAAAAACCCCGCTTGGCTCATGAGCCCAGGCATAACACGAGGGAAGCGTATTTTTTTAGGTACAGTTCTCGGCAAAACGCGAGGAAAGCAGTGTTTGTTCGGCAAAAAAAGGTCGACTGATACTGCATTGTTTACAACTCTGTGCGGCGTCCTAGCTTGGCGCGGCGCACACATTTGAGTTAAGCTTTATCGCTTTCCGTAGCACGAATTAATTTCATTCATGTACGATGGGATATTTGTTGGCTTGGTCCCACAAGACTTGCTCAAAGTCAAACCCCAGGTCTTTCCCCATAACACCTCTAGGTTGGGCCTTGCTCAACAGCTGGCCGTCCAAAGATTCCCATGGCCGCTGGCTGCTTTTCCAGCAATTTGTGTCCATCCTACAAAACCTCCGACGGCCTGGTCCAGGGCTGTGATGTTGCAGTTCTCCAGGAGTGCTGCGAGCTCTTCGGCCTCCGAGGCCGCCACGAGGAAACCAGTGTTTTCAAGGGAAACGAAAAGGAGACCTTAAGGAACGTGCAACATGGCCTGGGTGTGGATAAATGAAGACATGACCCATCCGCTTTTGGTGACTCTTGAGAAAAAACATGGACTCTTTGGCATCCGAAAACAAAACAAAACACCAAGGGTTGGGGCACATCGCAGACTTGGATGGGTACCCGTTGGAAGAAAGATAAGCTTCGGTTTGACTGTCCAGAAACTAGCGGAGGTGGATTTTGATAGCAAAACATAAATTCCCAGCTTTGAAACATATGGGTCTTTAGTTTTGTCAAATTTACGGGACCCAAACAATTAGTTTTGACCTTTAGGTGTCCTTATTAAGCCGCCAAAAAAGGTACGCTTAAGCCAAAGCCACGCCCATGTCCAAGCAGAGTGTTCGTTGCATTTCGGCAGTAGTGTTCAAGTGACTCGTGGAGAATGCTGCATATGCATGAAGACCCTCCATGAAGGCGCCAAACAAAACCGTGAGGGCAAGGCGTTCGGATCAAAACAAGAATTGGGTGGCATAGTCAAAATGCTGCATATGCATGAAGACCCTCCATGAAGGCGCCAAACAAAACCGTGAGGGCAAGGCGTTCGGATCAAAACAAGAATTGGGTGGCATAGTCAAAATGCTGCATATGCATGAAGACCCTCCATGAAGGCGCCAAACAAAACCGTGAGGGCAAAGCGTTCGGATCAAAACAAGAATTGGGTGGCATAGTCAAATAGCATCACGTTTTGTGGGCGGGTAAGGTTCATCCGCAACTTGGGCGTGGCTCATGGGATTTGAGTTGCCCAACTGAGTATTGTGCAGCCTAAGTTGCTTTCAAACGGCTGCTGGGAATGGTTGTGAATCTTTTGCCGCTGTCTTCACTTGATGAAATAATGGCTCAAACTCAGATACAGGCAGTGCTCAGAAGGGGCGAGCAACGTTTCAGATAATCTGTCATGTTTCGAGAACACACCTAGAACGTGCATGCCTCGAATGACAAGTTCTTTGAGGTTGTCTGAAATGGGATGTGTTGCACCAATTACCATTACCCGCAGCTGGCCTTGGTTTTGCCACTGGGTTTTCCCAACCTCAAGCCGCCCGTTCTTGTCAATGTCGAAATGCTCGAAGACCACTGCAAACTCGCTGTACTGCCGAGCCTGTCGGCAATGCGGAGACATGATTGACATTGTGGATGGACGAAAATCATTTCGCACAATCTAAGAAATGAAATTCTGGAATGATGATTTCACTTGTAAATACCAACAAACAAGGGTTTCCCAAAGTGGTGCGAACGGATGTTGTCCATCCACAGTAGCTTCTCTCTGAAGGGAAATCTCGCCAAGTGTACGCCTGACATGCCTAAAGTTCACAACCAACACAGTGATGCCGTGCCAACCTCAGTTCTTAACCAGGAAATACGTTTGCCGAAGCTTCAAATACCCTCTTGGACAAGAGACAAATAATACACAACTGAAAATCTCAATTCCTACAGTTCCAGCTGCGCGCCCGCTCTCTTCATTTGCTCTACAAAGTCGGAGGCAGAACTTGCCGAACTCTCGTCAAATTGGCCCCCGGCCACCAGGAATCGGCGCATCGCAATGGAGTGACTCACGTGGCGCCAGAAAATCCATGGCTACACTGGGGTGAGCAAGCACACCCAAACTGGGAACCCAAAAAGATCATTTGGCTTTGGGCAAGCGACTTCATCCCCTTAGGAGTTTCTCAAAAAAAAGATATGCCGATGTCCCCATGTACCTGCCTCATACATCTGTATCATTCGCATGAACTCCTCCATGTCCAAGGAGTTGTACCTCACGCCCGCGTTGCAAAAAACGTCCGTCTTAGTGTGCCTTGGTCTGATTCAAATAAGTTGATTGCGTCGGACAACTTGAACAAAATGCCAGGCACTTCTTGGACCTCAAAACTGCCCCTTTTTCCAACAAGTTCACAAAGGTCCAACAGGCTTTCCCACATTGTGCTTGAAGCATTTTCTGCTCAGAAAACCTGCAGCACCGAGTGCTCGGAAAACCCCGCCTCGTGATCTCTGAGACGACCTGGCAATGCACGCTTGCCAAGCTTCTGAACGTGTTTCAAACTGCAAAGTACTGAACACACCTATGCAATGCCATGTCCTCACTCAGCCTTGCAAGCTGGTTCGTGATAGCAACGACCCAGCCCAGCGCTGCTGACTTGCGGGGCTAGTGACCCACGTCGGCAACCACCCGGCGAAAGCGCATCACGCATCCTAGACCATTCTAGAACCTTGGGTGCGAACTTGTTTATTGCTCAGTCGACCGCCAATTGCCTGCTTGAAAGGGTGGGGCGGTCATTTCCATTCATTTGGCCAGCGAACCAGCGGATTATGAGAATGCTAAGCGCTGCTATACAGAAGCAACACCAGCGTGATCTGAACTTCACTGGCAAAATAGACGTGGGCTGGGAAACCAAATAGTCGTCAGCCCTCAATGGTTCTGCTCCGGGGCCGCTCCCCCAGGCGCCCTGACCAAAACACACCAACAAACGCACATAGAAATGTGTGCTGCTGGCAGCTTCTATTGTGCACAGTATGCAAAACGATCCAAATGGGGCCAATGCATTTCACGTTTGACATAGCAATTCCAGCGTCTGCTTCCAAAAAAAAGTAATCCCACAGGAAGCCCAAACCGAAACTTTTGGAACAACCGATGGCAGTGATGAGTGTTAACTTGAAGTGTTAACAAAACTGGAACCAGGGGAACCTGACCAATGTTCCACCAAAATATCCCAAAGAACACCTTCTGTGGATGCACAAAATCGTGCCCCAAATGGAAGGTCATCCATCCCACCTGGTGCCTGAAGTCGATTTTGTAGCCATGTACAGTATGGCTCTGGATTTTGCAAGCAACTTAGGTTGTCAAATTCTCGCCCCCAAGCCAACAGTAGACCAACAATACTATCGATTGGGTGGGCGTGTATGTGGGTATATCTTTCTTTAGGGGACGCGGCCCAAAACTGTGGTTGTCCTTTTGGTTTCCCCTTAAAACCACAAAACCTGGGGTTCCCTGAAAACAAGGCAGATCCAGACCCATGTGCGCTGTTGAGGTACCCTTTCAGGTCTGGAGGGAAACCAGGAAACCACCTATGGGTCCCGGGCCCCCGAATTCGGGGGACACATACCAAGCTTAACTCTGTCTTTTTTGAAGGTGCCCCAATTTTAAGGTGGTTGTAAAGGACATCACAGGAAAACCACCATGTAAACGAGGAAATCCAAAGGAAGACCACAATTTCAAAGGGAAACCAAACGAAATCCAAAGCCAATTTGGGGTGTCCCCTACAAATATGCCCAGGCCGCCTGGAACCCTGGGGAACCATCCCTGAAAGCTGCCCCATAGCTTTCTGCTGGGGAACCCGTCTGGGCACACCCCGTATGAAATCCTTGACAGTTGGATACGTATGATATTCACGGTGAAACATGTCAATCCTTTCACGGACAACCAGCTGCTGGGAAAAAAAAAAAAAACCGCACCCCGTATGGGTGTGGGTCAAAAATAGGTATCCCATATAGAACCCTGGTAAATGGAGAAACATGGACTAAAACCTGCGGTTCCTTCTGGTGCTTCAATTTTGACCCATACCCGGATTTGTTTTTGCTCCCCTTACCCTCCCAGCTAACATGGGTTTGTGCACAGACCCTGTAGAAAGATGACTTTCCTCTTGGTCAGTTGGCCGTTTTGCACAAACCCATGTTAGTTGGTGGGAGGGTATGTCTTGACTGGGTTCCATCTTGACCCATACCCAAATGGGGGAAACCCACCCTAACACCAAGAAAGCCCATCCAAGCCACCCATCACCACCCCTCAGCCCCACCGATCCTCCGAACCGAAAGCGCCGGCCGAGTCCGCGCCTCCGTGACCCACTCGGGGCGGAGGATGGTGAAGCCTGCAAGCTCCAGGCCCTTCAGGAGAACGTCCGTGTGGACCTACCGCGTGGAACAAATCCGCGGCATTGGGGCCTGTGCCAGTATACACGACAGATAGGTATAAACTAGAGCAGCTCTGCGTATATTAGTACATATCTATATATGATATAGATGCCATGAATGCGGGATACACATAAACATAAGCATATATATATATATCATATATATATATATATCGTATCATACCCACGTTGGGCCCCGTTTTTACAAGTGCCCATAACCATGCTGTGATTAGTGGCTAGTTCACCCATATACTAGGGGTGCATGCCAATGGATCATACATGGACCATGTACACGTATCTTGCAAAATAAATCCTCGACAGTTGGAAACGCGTCTGTTTGACGCAATGCCCGCCCAAAGGCATGTTAGCTGCTTGCACTATCACCCAATATGTGTTGAACGGAATCTGAATGGGCAGATCGTGCCACCTAGTTTTGTCCCAGTGCACCCAGTCGCAGGCATCCCTTGCTCAAACTGTCACTATGTAGCTATGGCCAGAATTCGATGCTGACTATCTGTATCTAGTGGGCAAGGCCCCTTCCAACTCTATACGTGGCTTTGTACACCACGGTTCCATTCGATTCCCCTTCAAATCCTATAAAGGCCCGATGGGTCAAGGGCTATCGAAGCAACAAATGGAGTCTCCGATACTGCGCTGTCCTCAGATTCCCTAAAAGTGAATAACATTTAGTGAGTCAAATGGAAATCCCTGCTGAACACTAGAATAAACAGCTAAGGGGATTGCTGGGTATCACCAAGATTCATGTAGTGAGAAATTGTGAAAGGCTGCAGAAACTTTGCAAGTTGCAGAGCCAATGGTTGACATTAAGGCCGAGGATTCCAGAAGTGGCTTCAAAGCAGAGGCAGCCTGATTCAACAAAGACCCATATCCAAGGAACAATGAATACCTGCTTCATCCTCTATTAATATCTTTGGCCCATCTCTTATGATATGCCAGCTGATTCAGTGTATCTCGCCATGAATCGTTTCAGGGTATTGCTGTCTGTCCACGTGGGTGGGAGGTGTGCATGCCGAATGTAGCCTTGATCCCACACAGACCCGGGCTGGCCCATGGTATTCACATTGTCAAGGACGACATATCCGGCATCCGCATAGCCTCACGAGTTTGATTGAACATGAACGAATGCGCCAGCCTCGCCCTGCTGCTGCAACCGCCGGAAGGCAGATTCCCACCTCATGTCGGTGTGTTGACGACACCATTCGCAACTACGGGGATCTTGACGACCCCAAACACGAACAACGTGTAACTGTTCAGGAACACTGGACAAGCAATGATGAACACTCTTGGACTGCTCGCCTGATTTCTCTCACTCTCATACGTCCGGTATATACCGAGCAAACAAATCCGTTTCAAGACTTGCAAATCCCGTGTGAAAAAGCTTGATTTGTCCCTGACTCGGTCTGTTGAGAAATCTGCCGCTTTGAAGGGCCCCTTAGAATTTCCTTTGCGCCACCGGCATGTAGCCCTCAAAAATGATCCCCTCCGCATTCAACTTTATGTTTACCTATGTTGATGCGCTTCATTCTGGAAATGCGGGCGTGAAAGTAGTTCCCGTGTTGTGTGCCTGCTCATTGTGCTTTGTGCACCATTCTGAGTGAAGGGATAGAAAGGCGCCGCAGATACATCACCCAAGTCCTGGACCCCAACAGCAATCCCTCTGCAGTGATGTGAGCTATTACATGTCCTGAAGGAACAACACCTTTCCATATTTTTCGACAGGTCCACGAGCCAAATGCAATACTGTAGATGGACGATTTCCGTTCGCAGCTCTTTGAAACCATGGGTGAAACCAAACCGTCTGTTGGCATTTACGTTGGGAATCGAATCGGAAACCACGGTATGTTGGGTGGTGCAGGCTTTTGTCCATCCACCGCACCTCACTTCCCCCAACCGGGGCCTTTTCCACTGTCGCGCTTTGGCAGCCTGGCGTCACGCTTTATATGAAAGCCGAAGGGTTGTGCCACTGCCCGGCTAAAACCACAGAGGTCACCGGATTTCTCCTCCAAACGTGGATCAATTTGCTTTTAAGCAACACATCTCAATCAGGCGGACCCACGATACTGGGGTCATGTGAGTCACAGTCAGGCTAACCAGCTTGGAATGGTGGGGCTAGCAACTAGCAGCCAGCACTTCAAAACTTTCAAAGGTACTCAGGGGGTCTTGGTGGGAGGGAGGGAGAGGAGGGGGGAGGAAGCCCAAATTGGCCCTTGCCCTTAGTACGGCTTTCTGTGGGCTCCTTGCCCCTCCCCTCCCTCCCCCCCGGCCCATGAATTCCAGGTTGTTCACAGCATGCCATACTCCAACTCCGAGTGTAGGCCATGTCCGCGGTTGCCTTCCAAGACTTGTCAAGGCGGCAACCCCAAGCAACCGGACTCCAGTGGCAGGATCAAATTTAACAAGGAAACCCAAAGGAAACCCACGATTTTGGAGGTCTCCTCAAAAAAAAGGCACACCCAAAAGGTCACTGGGTGAAGACTCAGTGGAATCCTGGGATTCTTCCCCCCCAAAACGCAGAGACATGCTTCCAGTTCTCGTAGGTTCGGAGCCGCTTCGTCCTTTCCCATCCGAAGCACACCCATGCGAATGCCACGCCAGAATTGGGAAAGACTGCTGGCGTAAAGTAGTGGACATCGTTCCCTAAATGGGAATCTTTCAGACAGATAGTATTTTTGCGGCTTGACCGCCCCTTCAAACCATGCCCAACTAGCTACGGACTCATGTCACAAATTCAGGCATGTATATATATATATATATATATTAATACATATATATGTATACTATAGATGCAGGCTGCCCTCGAATCAACACACTGCGCTGTAGCATCCCTCAGTTAGACGACCTTTTCTGTGGGCAGGCAGTGATTTTGTTTGCTTGGTTGGACATGTATATGTCTGAACAGCGGGAAGAATCTGGTGATGTTTGCACTGCCAAAGATCTACCCCCCCCCCCCCTGAGCAAAGCCTCCGCACTGTGAGGGCTGACATTATTCCTCAGCGAGTGACAGCCAACGTGCTTACCCTAATTTGTGACATCCACATAGGCTGCGAAGATTCATTCCATGGCTCACTTGTTCAGTGAATGACCCTGGAAAAACGGGAACCCTTTTTGGGGAAGACCATTTTTAGTCGGGCAGCCACCAAAAAAAAGGGGGAAAAAGGGTGCCACTGAACAACTGAGATGGGGTTCAAGAAAAAGCCATGCTTCAACACAGGATTCTGGCATGTCATCAGCTGAACCGCTGAGGTGACCGCTACTACAAAGCCGAATTGCGGTCTGTCTTTGCTTGAAGTGAAGACGCCTAGCCTCAAACCGAGCCTTCTTTATCCCTGAACAAGTTACATGACCACACTTGACAACTGGAGATGGGCCGGCCATGCCACGTACTTGTCCATCCGTACTTTGCATTTCCGCGTCACGCTACCCTACCCCACTAACATCCCAGCTGGAAGTAGTACCATCACAGCAAACCCAAGTCATTTCATGCGGCGTCCTACGAGGTCCTTGAGGGATGAGACAGGCAAATGGTCGTTTCTTTAGCCCCACAGGCGAGATCTTGCCCGCCCACTTTCTTGTCACATATGTCTCTGCGAGTCAGATGAGCAATGGACAAAGCACGCATTTCCTTTCCCAAAAGGACATGGCAACCTTGGGTGGTGGTCAGGACATGTGCCACGCGCAGAACTCCAAGTCACAGACTTTGGCAGCTAGACAAGCATATTCCAACATTCCTTTCCAAGACCTAACCGGCCGGTCTTGGATCATATCCCCATGTGACTCGCATCCCGGGTTCCGCTCCCTACCAAACTGCGACAGTCTCCTTCGTTCCGTTGGCAGAAACCGCGCCAATAGCACAATCTATCGGTTCCTAGCTGTCCTTTCGGGTCAGCTTGGTTGAAAATAGATGGCACTGGTGTCAGTTTGGCTCCAACAACGAGCCAGTGCCTCAGTTGTTCAGTGACCCTAGAAAAAACAGGGAACCTTTTTGGGGAAGACCACTTTAAGTGGTGCAGCCACCAACAAAAAGGGGAAGAAGGGTGCCACTGAACAACTGAGGTGCCGTCCATTTGCTCCGACAGAACCCCCAGCCATCCTCCCCGCAACCCGCGCTTTCTCGCTAGGCTGAGCGCCGCACGGAGCTACCTGGCGAGACTCGTGCGACCAGGAACCAGAAGAAGGATGTGCATCCAACAGATAGATGCACCATAGTCAAGTATTTTTTCGTAGACGATCATGCCCAAAGACAAAATACCATGGGTACAGCCAAAAGATCACGTTCAAGTATGGTTTAATAGCAACCAACCATGTCCAGAGCCAAAAGACCATGGGTACAGACTTTCCAAGTCAGTGGTCCATACCAAGGAAGCGGTCGACACGTCCAGCACCGTCCAACCTGCCTTCCTGCATTCGCTTCTGCTACAAGTCATAGGGCATCAACGCCATTGTTGCCGCTTGGAAGCAACAGCATCTTGAAGACTTCAGCAAAGTTTTTCAGCATCTCAGCAAGTGATTTTCTCCACGAGAGAAATGACAATTGAGTCCCCGAAGTCCATAGATTGGAGATTTTTGGGGGCACTGCCCAGCACCATACTGTGAATGGTTACGAAATCCGTTCGCACGAAATGAAACCATGGTGGACAACTTTTGGTGTTTACTTTGATTTGCCTTTTCGCCCCGCCGAAAAAACAAAACAAGTCTGGTAGTGAGATATTCCCTTTCACAAAAACAGGAAAATACACCTGTTCTTAAGCAAATAGAAGTTTACAGGCGAATCGAAGCATTCCGTTGGGTTTCTTAGGTGCGAGAAGCGGAATTCGCAACTCTCAGTCTCAAGGAAGCACAGCCAAGCCAATGGGGGCTTGATCAAAAAGGCCCTTTATGTGGGATGACCGTTGGTTGGAAAACCACTAAGCAAATGAGATGTAACATGAAGTGGACCAAATATCCCATGGTCATTTGGGGGCCGAACGGAATATGGATCAAACCCTTCATGTCAACTCCCCTCAGCCACAGTACAATTGCAAACCCCGTTGACTCCAGTTCAGGGGCGGGAACTAGCGATCCAATCCAACAGCTGGCAACGCATTGCTCGGGAACGCGCCACAGGGCGCAAGAGTCTAACAAACAATCAAGCAAACAGCCAAACAGACAAACACATACACACAAACAAACAAACACAAGCTCACCGACAAACAAACAGACGTGCAAACAGCCAGCCAAGAGACAAACACACAGCCAGCTAACCAACAAAAGATACAAGCAACCACGCAATGAATTACTGTAGTACCCAACAGTCAAACAAAGCAACAGGCAGACAGACAGACAAACAGACAGACAGACAAGCGGAGAAACAAACAAACAGACAAACAGACAAACACGCAAGCAAAGCCAAAACAAAAGCGAAGCAAGGCAAAGCAAACAAAAGAAAGCAAGCCAGCCAACAAGCAAGCAACACAAACCCATCGCGACTGGATCAAAATATCAAGCAAGCTTCTATAACGTCCCAAACGATTGCCACTTTGCCCTCTGCGCGCCTGCGGCACTGCTTCCAACTCAAGCCTGGCAAGCTGCAACATGTCTAGCCAGGGCCAAAACTTTAAGCCCGTCACATGCATCGAGGTTGATACAAGAGCCGCTGTCAAGAACCCAGGTTTGTGGTCGAGGGCTGGCATCTACAAGTGCTATTCTCTCTCTCTCTTTCTCTCTCAAGATGGGCCCACATGTGGCCATGGGTCAAAATCCGTACCCCCAGTGCACATCCCAATCCCCGCTATAGACTAAAATGGGTGATGCACCTACCCCAACATGGGATCCCAAAAAGGTTTTGACAACCACAGCCATGTCTTTTTGGGCTCATTTTGAGCCACACTTTCGATACCCCCAAAAGAAACATCCGACGAGCGCCACAGCCCTGTCCCGTCCATCATCCCAAGTGGAGAGGTCGGATTTCGCTCTTGCCTGACTCAAAGGCGTGCCCAAAATGGAACCCTGATAAATGGAACCAAAGACTAAAACCTGCGCTCTTCTGGTGGGTATATTTTGACCCATACCCATATAGATCCGTTTGAGCTTGGCAAACAGTTGGACTCAGAAATCACAAACAGTCCAATGCGATCTGTAGCTTGCATGGATTTCCCGATTCCCGAATCGCAACCCCCGCGCCTCACTTTTCCGCCTTGCTCGGTTTTTTGTTGGAGAGTACACCCAAATACCCCCACCAGCGGAACGTTCCGCTCAAAGTAAGACGCCATGAATCAAGGGCAAGCTGAAGAAAGATCCCGAATTGCATTTCGCAACCTAAGACTGAGCTGCTAGATTAGTTCATGTGGGGAGGGACCACTAATCCAATGATGTGCAGTGTCATCGTTTGGGGCCAAACAAATTGAGCGCTGCGCAGCATGCCACAAACAAAGCCTGCCAAAGACGACCGGCTGAGATCACATTGCCACCAGCAGACAAAAGGACCACATGCAACAATCTCGGTCGAGAGTGCGGTGCCCTGACTTGGAAAACTGTCCATACATAGACGTGTCGCACTAGCCTACATTGGCTCCACAGGATGGCGAGTGGAAACACGGGCGCACCCTGGAAACCGAATGGAAAACAAAAGCAAAGAATGCCGCGGAGAAGCTGAGATGGAGAAGCTGAGAAGCTTGTTACTTGCATCAAGGTGGGGGTGTGGCCGGGGCGCTTGCATGAGCTGTTGATTGAGCATCCATAGCTGCGTGAGGAGTCAAGGTCGCAACATATACGGTCATGGCTCTCATATCAAGGGGCTGGAGCATTGAACTTCCAGTTTGTGCAACTACTTGACCGCGGCCAATCTGGGATTTAGTCCGCTCAACCGCAACCAATTAAACACAGATTATTGGCAATGTTGGTAAGGAGTACTGACACGCTCTCGGAGCTCTGTATCATCTTGCATCTCCGCACAAAAGGCCTATTCTGAGCCGGGGACAAGAGTCTTTGCTCAATGAGCATCATCACTATTGCCTTGCCCTCGCTTCCAAATGAAATTCGATGTCCCCAATATAAATTGCTCACGTGACGCACAGTCTTTGCGGCCGTTTGCTCAATCCGACTTAAACAAAACGCAACATGGGAAAGTGTGTGAGCACAAGTTGGACCCTCGACGCAAGGCATAAACAAATACATTGGAAAAGGGTCCTTCCCCACATAGGCCAACCTACGGAAAAGGGACGAATGCAAATGACGCACTTAGAGCCCCGACATTCTGGCTCGGGCTCATCTGGCAATGAAGGGAGCAACTGCTTGTCGGCAACTGCTATGTATGGGTTTCTTGATGCTCAGCAGGCAATGAGGGAATGATCCAAACAAACCATCCAACTTGTGGTTTCCTTTAAGGGGACCCCTGGGTTCATTCTCACATTCCCTTCTGAGCCCCAGCAAAGTTTGTGTCAAAACAAACACCCTCGAAAGGGAATTCCTCAAAATGAGTGGCTCGTCTTTTTTGAGGGCACCCTTTTGGGAGTTGGTTTACAGGGAAACCAAAGGGAAGCCACTTATTCTTGGGGGGTCCCCGAAATATGGGTGTGCCAAGACACGCTCGTATGATGGGGGCTGGGTGCGACCACACAGCTTGGCGAATCTGACGCTATCGTCCATGCGTGCTGGAAACGTTTACTCAGATACAGGCCCGTGTTTTTGACAACATTGCCGGGTGGCTTGGATTAAAGAAAGGTGACATATCTCGTATCAGGCACACCTGCCTGGCGAACCCAAGCCAACAAATGGACCCACACGGCTTTAGCGCTACTTGTGCCAGAGTCGTGTGAAGGTCATCGGGGCCTTTTCGAAACATAGATGGCACTGGTAGATGGAATGAAATCCATCTAAAGGAGTGCCATCTATTTCCAACCAAGTTAACCTTGAAGGCACACCTATAGTGAAGGTGCTGTAATTTCTACCACCAACAGATCAGCCCAAAAAGACTTATTATGAAATCAACACATCGGGCACATCTCTTTGGCTGCATGGGTCGCTTCCCTCTAAGTGGTTTGAACCCGGAGGGGATTGCAACATTTACCCCGTACAAGGGGTTCAGATCCAAATCCAAACCACCAATCCACACCACCAATTGGGGGGTTGGATATTCGTGGGGGCTTTGTGGCACAAGTTGCCTATGTCATGGCTATTCCTTGATGATATGATTCGGGCATTAGGGCAAGCGCCTGGCGGCACTTGCCTTCGCATGCCTTATCGCAAGCTCTGAAAGGCCAGTATGGCTGTTCAGCTGACGGCCAAAAAAGCAACGGACCCTCTTCTGAGACTAACCGCAACACAACTGCAACACAGCCATTCCAAGGAAACCCCAACCCTTAAACCCTTAAACCCAGCTGAAAATAGGAATGGGCAAATACATCCCTCGATGCGTGGAACTGGCGGGCAGAAAAGCAGAAACTGCCCCAAGCAGTTGGTCCAGTTCTCGAGTGAGGCTCGACTTCAAAGCCCAAGCTTGTTGAAGAAATGCAAACTGCCATGAGACTCAGTGAGAAGGTTCGGAATTTCACAATTTATGTGGGCTTGAGACTGTGAATCAGTGAAAGGTGCTTGAATTCGATCTTGGCGTTGGCTTGACCACGGGACACCTCTTCGGGTTGGAAACTATCATTTGAAAGGTGATCCTTGGGGGAGCAACAAGAGATATCAGCCTCACACTTTCAAAGGTGCTTGAATTCGATCTTGGCGTGGCCATGGGACGCCTCCTCTTGTTTCAACATCAAGGCGATCTAGTGACCTACGTCTCATCCTTCAAAAACCTGCCCCAAACAAGGGACAAAGAAACAACAGCTTGAACTCGTCTACTTCTATGGAAACAACCAACAAACCCTACGATACTCAACCCGATGTGGCAGTTGCGTGAATGGATGGATGACCACCATGCGATACTGCGAGGCAGCTGAAAGTAGACAGAGGGAACGGCTGCCTAAGTCAGGGGTCGACAATGATGGTGTCCTCCGACATGGTTTGTAAGGTGGCCTGGAGATACACTCCGCCCTTCGTGCGGATGATGCGTGCTACAGTACTCAGGTCTGTCAAATCATCAGGTCTCGAATGGTCTTCAATGGTCACGGCCAGAGGAAACGGGGAAAGGAGGCAAACCTCACTGTACATGGCACCGCAAATGATATGACAGCTACGACAGTACAGCCTGTGTTTCAAGTTGTGTCTTCCAACAACTCAATGTGTAAACTGGCTGCCAACATTGAGGCAAAGTGTGAAGAACGTGCGAAGTAACTATTGATACGAAGATTGCATCGTGAAGATAAGCAAGTGGGTGTGTCTTTTGTTGGAGACCCAACAAATGCTTGTTTTCCTTTTGGTTTCCCTTTCAGGCCACCAACAGCGGGTACCCTCAAAACACGACACACCCAAGTCAGGTTCTCACCCCACTGAGGATCGAGTCGCCGCTGGCCTCTTCCTCCCTCCCACCCTTACACCCCGTGGCCTTGTTGACCCTCTGCCAAATGCTCCTCAAGTGGAAGCAGCGCACCAGACGACCAAGCACACAAACCTTTGCTTGGTTTCCTGTGTGTATTATGTTGCACCCGTGTCAAATCGGGTGGGTGACAGGACCCGTAATTGTCAAAGAGGCTCGGCTTGGCAACCTTATGAGGGTCTCTGCAGGGGGGCCCTTCATCTCAGGCCACTATCGGAAAGATGCGAGCAGTTGGAGAAGCTCAGCCATAGACTCTGGCAATACCGCCCACAAAGGTACTGGTGAAAAGTGTTGGGCAACTTCAACTGGAAGTGATTGGAACCTCCCGAAAGTACAAAAAGTGGATTCCCAGGACCGGTCCCGGGACCGGTCCCGGGACCGGTCCCAGGACCGGTCCTGGGACCAGTCCTGGGACCAGTCCTGGGACCGGTCCTGGGACTGGTCCTGGGACCGCTTTGGATTACTTGCAGTCAGCCAAAACCGGTCCTGGGACCAGTCCTGGGAACGGTCCTGGGACTGGTCCCAGGACGTCCTGCGACCGGTCCCAGGACCGGTGGGACCGGTCCTGGGACCGGTCCTGGGACTGGTCCTGGGCTGGTCCCGACCGCTTTCAGGACTGGTCCGGTCCCAGCCGCTGGTATCGGATTTCAAACCGCTGCAGAAACCCGGTGCCACCTCAGACACCTGTTTTTTTCAGTGTCGCTGTTTCCGGACTGGCACCCGTGTTTCAGGACCGGACAGGGTCCCAAGTCCCAGTCCCTCCCTGCGACCGGTTGAGGGGCACCGACGGCCTTGTTTCTAGGACCAGCTCAACGTGACTTGGGCGCAAGCCGGCCCGTGCGGTCATTGACGGACGAGCTGCCGCCTGTCTGACTTTTCCGCTAATCCTTGTGGTAGTAGAGGATCCCTGGATCTACTGCCGGCGACCGGTCCAGGGCCACTAGGGCCACTGTCGCCGGGGCAGTTTCGGGAGGGCCAGTTTCAGGGCGACCCGGGACATGCAGGCGACTGCTCCCGGGCCAACTCGAAGTGACTTGGGCGCAAGCCGGCCCAAGCGGCAATTAACGGACTAGCTGCCATATTTCTGACTTTTCCGTTAATCCTTGTTTGCGGTCGTAGAAAATCTTATAAGTGGTCCCTGGGTTTGCGGACGTGTTTCAGGACCGGCCCTTGTGACTTTTCCCTTAATGCGCCGAGGAACGGCGGCAGCAGGCGGGAGCCTGGTTAATAGCACTTTTTCCCAAGCTCAAAGAAAACTGCATCTTCTCGAGAATCGCAGTGACATAGCAATAATTTTGCTGGGTTGCTTAAATTTGCAAACCAGCGGCTGAGCTTTCGGGCCACCACGCTGCAGATTTTCTCAATGAACCTGCAGCATCCATTGGCTAACTCCCTGAATGCCACGCGACAGGCTTGACCCTTGACCCAAAAAAATGATGGCCCCTCAAGCGGTGTCCCTTTAAAGCCCACAAAAACCAGAAACGGGGTACCCTGAAAAAGAGACACCTTGTTGTAGACTTGAGCTGCGAGGCCCTAAGGTGTTGCTCCAACTGCCTGCTTGAGGCATTAGGAGAGAGACTCGTTTGCTGCTTTGTGTTTGTTTCTTGCAGCAAGAAACATTCTGCGCGACATCATAAACCTAGGCTGCTTTCACACATCTTTACCACCTGAAATTCTTGAACAATCGCCGTTCATATTTGTTCTGCCGTGGCATCTTCCAACCAGGTGAAGCTCCACTGCCCCCCGCTCCCAACCAGGTCCTCGGCGACCTCATGTTCCGACCTGACGGCTGTGAGTGGGTGGACATGTCTTGAGGTTGGCGCCCACTGACCAGCAGAAGCAACAAACAGCCTCCATTTGCTTAAGCCATCTGGAAAAAACAATACGTTCAATAGTGATAGATTACCTTTGAAACCAAATCAAAAAAAACATCCTCAACAAATAGAAGACAGCAATCAACACCATGAGGCATCAATATTTTCAGGTATCAAGGTGGTTTGAGCCACGTGCCTAGAGCCCAATGTGAGCATGTGTTTGCTTGCATTATTCCTGAAATACACCCGTTTATCTTTAAAGATAATCTCTGCTTTCCTTTCTAGCGTTGCTGTTTCACAACAACCAACCAAACAAACAGGGCCTCAACTCGCCAAAGTTTCATCCAAGAAGGCTCTCGGCCACTCAGCAACTGAGCCCCGCACTTCAATGTACTCTGCTCCGAACGGACCTGGCCATCGCTTCGAGTCACACTTTGCGCGTCACTATGCAATATCCAAGTCAAACCTGTCACTCTGCACGAGTCAGGGCTGTGTCCTCTTGACACTCCTTGCGCTAAAGGGCTCTGGAATGCCTCGTGCTGGGAGAGCTTTGATGCAAATTGAAACTTTCATTCTAGCGTGTTCGGCCAAAGCGATCGCAATTGGCAAAGTCAAAGAAGACTGCGCCAGTGATAAGAAAACAACGAGTACGCATGACATATTAAGCGCCTTCAAATGCACACTCCGGTCAACCTCCCACGTGATAATAAATCAGTTTGAAGGGCTCGTTTGAAGACTTGATAACGACTAGCATCATGTGGCGAGACGCCTAGCATGGAAAGTGCAGGGCTTCCACAAGTGCGGAATAACGTCGTTAATTCTGATGAATCTGCAACGCAGAGCTTCCCGACTGCTCTTTTTGCAGGAGCTCGCAAATATCCAGTCGGTTGAAACTTGCTGAAAGCTTTACATCAGCTATATTCCCAAAATGCAGAGATGGGCAGAAAAGGAACCTACTTCGCTAGTAAAACATGCCGTTTCACATCCCACCCCACTTGGTTGCCATGATTTTCGCTTCAAGACTTCACAATGCTACATTTATGTCCTATTATTGTGCGTCTCCGTCCAGCGAACTATGTGTGTATTCTGCGTGCCCTTGAAGCCGTTAAATGTATTTGCGTGTGTGGCTTGGCCGGCCCCACCCAGGAGATTTGCTTGGCTAAACTCATTAGATTGCAACCGCAACCACCCACGACTGCGCGTGGGGCTGCGAGCATGCTGCTGGCTGATGCGATAGCGAGCAAACTTAGTCCAACCAAATGAATCAAGGCAGCGTTGATCCTATAGCCTTAGCTGTTGCCCTAATCACGTTTCGTGTTTGGTGGGGGTTCCCTTCATCCAGCGCTCTCCCATTCATCGAGGGGTCAGCCAAGCTCTTGCAAGGACACATCATCTGCAGCGCCCGACCGATGGCAGCTGAAAGCACGGTCGCCGTTTGCCCGCTCAGCTCAATCATTGCCAAATCCAAAGGCAAAGGTCTGAACTTGCAGATTTTGTGGATCAGCAACGCCTGGCCAAGTGGAAGTCCTCAACATGGATTAAGACTTGGCTTTCACTTGGGCTTCGCACATGTCTTCCTTTCCTGGGGGCTTGCTTCGCACCAACCCTTTTGCGGCTCTGTCGCGGCAGCCCCCCCTTGAAATTAGCAGAACGGGTTTTCAGCACAAGAGTATTACACCAAGAGCAGTTTGGATTCTCTAGCTCGTACAAAAGTAGAACACGAAGCACACCTTGGCAGCTCCAGAAACACAGCTTCCGGCACAAGAATTGGGCGTAAAAGAGGCCACACCCTGCATGTTGGCCCCACGCCTTCGCGGAAAACCGCCTGCTTTTTCGGCATCGGCGCGCAGCCTGCGCTAGCACGGTCAACGCGTGCACTTTTTGCGCTGCCTGCCTCAAGCGCCGCTCTTTCGCAAAGCTTTCGTGCACACAGTTTCGCGAAACGCTTTCGCGAGATTCGGCGCAGGGTTTTTCCTTTCGCCGAAGCTATTCTGGGAAACCGTTTGCGTCAAGGTCATTGTAGGTGGGCGCTGCCCAACTCTAGCTGTGTCCACGCAAGCTTCAGCGGCTGGACGCTTTGCCTGTGTGAGCCGCACGCGCGCTCATCCATCGCGCCTGAGCACACTTCCGCACTTCCGCCGCACTGCTGCCAAAGTTCCGCCACACATCTGCCTTGCTACCGCCGCACTGCCACACTACCGCCACACTGCCGCTACATCAGTGCCACGCTGCTGTCACACTTCCGCCACACTTCTGTCACGCTACCGCCACACGCCGCAAAAGCATCGGAGAGCCTCTCCCCGACCCAGCGGGCCTCGGGCCCCGGCCCGTCACAGGGGTCCTTTCCTGGCGGGAGCCTCAGGCTTCGGCCTGTCACAGCTGTCCTGGTCCGGCCACTGGCGGGAGCCTCAGGCTTCGGACTGCCTGTGACACGCTCAGCTGACCGTCAAAAGAGTCGAAGTAGTGTGTGTCGGGCCGCGGGTGGGCGGGCGAATGTGCGGGCGGACGTAGACGGGTCGGACGTCCCCTGGGGTTCAATCCACCTAAGGATTGTCATCATCCAAGTTGTGTCCTGGCTCTGGCCTCACTGAAGCTGCCTTGGGGGTTCAGCAGGGCACGCACCTGGGCCATGTGTCATCTCTGAGATACTAAAAAAATGAACCTGCAGGTTAGGGACCCCAAAGAAAGACACATTCATGGGTAATGTCACATACCCAGATTCCGAGGCTGCCATAATTTGCCCAGAGTTATCGGTAACACGCTTTACGGAGCATTGACTTGGGTACACGCTGTGGTTGCTGCCATCCTAGAACATGTGAAGATACTCTAGTCATAGTGAGAAACGGAACAATGTAACAAGCTAGCAACAATCTGCATCCTTCATTTTGAAAAACACGCCCTAAGCCTTTGGACAACTTGAGCAAAAGTTCAACTTATCTCAGGCAGCAGGCACAAAGTGAGGTGCATAGATCAGGTGAGTCACAATCAAAACTCGGTGTTAAAATGGTCTACCCAGAACAATGTAAGGACTTAAGAAGGCGGCCGCAACTATTGCTGGCTGGGACTGCCCCTTACTAACCTTCATCTACCCCGGTTTTGATTGTGGCTCTGGTGTTGAGCACCCTGTGCTCACTGGCACAAAATTTGTCATGCAAACGCCCCTGGCTGAGAAGGTTGCGGTCTCCACGTATTACCTGTCCGCTTTTGAGGGTGCCGTTTTGAGGTGGTCCGAGGAGCTAAAAGCAAACCTCCCATTTGAAGGGGTCCCTCATTTTGAGACACACCCCCAGTGCCAGCATCATAGATATGTGCTCGGCGCGGTTGGTCACTTCTTCATGCTTTGAATTGCAAGAAGTGATGTCACAGCCCCCATGGGATTTCTGAGCTGTGCCGCTCAAACAATAACAACTGACAACGTTGAAGAATTCAAGATGTGCGCAAGCACTACTTCGCTTCTCATGTAGCTGCGAGCTACATCAGTAGAGTCTGGGCACAACGGAGTGGTACAGCTCTTGCAAAAGCCCAGGCTCTCTAGAGCTGACCCTCCTATTCTGATCCACAGAGTGGCTGCGAGAAACAGTCGCCTTCCCAATCCTCGGGTAGTTTCAATTTCTTGGAAACCCCCGTCAGCATAAAGCCAAACAGTGGCCATGTGGCCAGCCGCAGGTAGAGGTGTTGTTTCTTTTTTGATCTTGGCCAGTGTTGCTTTTTTCTTGCGTCTGGTTTTCTTCTGGCGGGCTGGCAACACCCAAGCATCACCTGGATGGGGTAGGGGCACAGCCTGTTCTGAATCGTTTTTGGTACACTAGCTGTTGCGGCGTTGGCCGCATCCCCAACATCAGGGGCTCTAATTTGCTGGCGCTTGAGTTTGTGTACAGTGGGTTTTCGGCTGCCTTCGATCTTAATGAGGGCCGGTGGGTTGGTTTGGGCTTGATCTAGGCTCGGGTAAATGGCTGACATCCACAGTTGGGCGGGTTTAGAGTTTACTTTGGATGGCTTGGAACTGATCTGTGCCTGGTGAGTCTTGGGCTGGTTTTCACGACTTAACGCTCCAAAACCAATCCCAAACCTTGGCTGCTGCAACGACCCCCTCTGCAAAAAAAGTATTTTCCACTTTTTGTGGCTCCACCTCGGCAACCCCCACCTGTTTCAACCAAGAAGATTCAAGTCCAAAGATCCTAATAGCCAAATAGCCAGAGAAACCGGCCCAAAACAGGGCTGTTCCCTAAACGGTTGGCATTCACCAGCATGGGTGGTTGAAATAAACGAATCTGGTTCAAAGTCAGCTTCCAGAGTGGTTCAACTGCTGGAAGAAACACTTACTTAAAGGTTGGGTTGTAGCCAGGCTTACTGACCACCAACCTGACGTACCCCATCGCCGATCGCCCCTTTAATAGGGAATACCCCTGCAAAACTCACCCAACCGCCACAGCCTTTCTTCTCCCTCCCGTGGCTTGCAGCTTTGGTCGCCCCACGTTGGACCGGTTCAGACGCAGCTCGCGTAGCGCCGGAGCGGCAAGGCGGTCTAACCTAAGCGCTGCTTCCTTCCCGCGTTTCTTCTGTTCTTTGTCGTTTTTGCGGGGAACAGCAGAATACGCCTGAAACCATGCTTCCTCAGCCGAAGCAAACCCTGTTTGTCTATATGTTACGGACCGAAAGGAAATCTGTGAAGCACCTGCCACCAGGGGACACTTATAGTGATCCTTGCCATAGGTGGCCTTTTGGAAAAATAGATGGCCCTGGTAAATGGAATAAACCCCATCTAAACCAGGGCCCTCTATTTTTTAGCAAACCAACCAAAAAGGACACCTATGACCCTTGCGTTTCCTCAAGGATTGTCATAGACGAGCTTCCTTTCGCGATCAGAGCTTCAGGGCCGGCAGCTTGGTTAAAGGGGCCATACCGTGGGTGGACGAAATCCATTTCGCACCACCCAAGAAACCATGGGAAACCATTGGTCGTTAGTTTTTAAGGGGGAATCATCGCTCTAGGGTTTATTCGGTGGTGCAGGATTTTGGGATAAGCAGGAAGGGTCAGGTCTCCAAGAAATAGTCCTAGACTGTGAGTCTTTGGGAAACCGGCAAATCCTCTGGCAAAGGGAAAACTAATATCTGATATCACTCAAATTTATGAGAGCATTTTCGAAAGGCCTTTTCAGACGACCTCCCCGTCAAAAGCAAACCTAGATTTAGGCTTGTTTTGGGAAGCTGGAACCAGTGTCATGTCAAAGACACGCTTGCACCTCTGGCCTTCTGCAGTACAGGTAATGCAACGAAGGCATGCCCTTCTGTACGATCCGAGCCCTCGTTGTCAAGCTGAGAAGCTGTGAGCAGGAGCAGCTGACAAGTAACGCAGTGGATCTCATTTGTTGGGACCCTTACCTTGCTGGTTGTGGAAAGGACAGATTTAGAAAACGACCCATGAACCCCATCAGACAAGCCTCAATTGCAAACCGTGGAGGTACAACAAACTCGCGGACTGACACTCAACCTGAGAAATGAGTGAGGGAGTTCAAGTATCATAGCATGATGCATCATAGCATGGTTTGGCTTAGCAGCCGAAACGGGGCCAACCAAACTAAGGTCAACCAATATCTTGGGCCATTCAGCTTCGACGGATGCTCGACATCTGCCGTCGGTTCTCACCTTACCGCACTGTGAGCTCCACAAACAAAACACGTAGCCATGGGCCAATGCATCAAAGCCAAGGGACGCTTCTCTGTTGGAAAATGGTGATTTCTTATCCAGAGGCTGACATTAACAAAACTTGGTGCTTCTTAGATCAGAGTGGACAAAGGTAGACACTTCTCCAAATGAGCCAGGAAAAAAACACAGAAATTCCCCTTCAGGAAAGACGCAGCTGGTATGCAGCCCCCTCGTGCCCCTTTCAGCGCTGAGAACAAACGTAAAACACATGTTGCCTGCGACGCACTTGCCGAAAGCAATGGCAGCACTTTGTCAACAACGCTTCAACAGTCTCGAGCCCTGAACCAATTTTGCGTGTCAAACAGAGGGTTGGAATAACGACACCTCACCCGCTCCGTTTATCCTACCCGATTCTCAATCTGACACCTCCCAACGCTTCCCCCAAAGCCTCATTCCGTCACTCAGTTGTTCAGTGACCCTGGAAAAAAAGGGAACCCTTTTTGGGGAAGACCACTTTTAGTGGGGCAGCCACCCAAAAAAAATGGGACAATCATTGGTGCCACTGAACAACTGAGGTCAGCACTCCGAGTCCACTGCAGCCGAGTCGCTTTGCTTTGGCGCCCCAGGCACGCTGCTTCCGCGTCAGCCTAGGCATGTACCTAGATCGATATGGCGGGTCAAAATCAAAAGCCCGTAGCCCTCCAACGACTAAAATAGACTAAAATGGGTGGTGAATTCACTAAAATAGACTAAAGTGGGTGGTGCACCTACCCAAAAAGGTGCCATTGGTTTTGACCCACAGCCATATGCTTGCGGCCAGGGTCCCTGTTCAACTTGATCAGAAGACCGAAGCGAGGCTCACATGGATCATGCTGTTGCTTGCACCGGCAAGGCGCTAGGAGATTCTTTACAGATGTTGCCATCAGCCTCAGACGGTCGCATGGGTTGGTTGTTAGAAGGAAACCAATCATGTTAGGGAACCTTTATTTTGAGAAACACCCGCATGCAATCCTCAGGTCAGTGACAGGTTGTAACATATTCCCTCAATCAACGAAAAAACCATGCATGAGCTGATTGTCCAATTCCTCAACCTCTTGCAGGCTATTGCCTTCACTGGAAGCAAGGGGAGGCCATCAAAGTGGTAGGTCGTCGCCGATTTTCACATGGACCTCGACAGGCCTCGGGTGCTATCAAACACATCATCGGAGCTCAATGACGCGACTTGCTGGGGTGCCATGACTGGGATCGTCTATTGATATCTGGCTGTGGGTCAAAGCCCTGTACGCCTGGTAAACATCAAAATAGGTGGCAAGTGGATGTTCATCCGCCGTAAAATGGAGCCATAGGTTATGCCCCATGGCCATCTCGCAAAAGACGAAGTCCGATCTCGGATGAAACACGACTTCGCCATGGGCCATCTTAGGTTCAAAGTTCATCCCTTTCACAGTCCCACCTCCTGGGAAGCCTTGCACTGGTTCCCTTGATGCTAACAGCCGCCTTCCGTTTTGTCCAGTTCATCCCAAAAACACACTGGCTGAGTGGATGGCCCAAAAAAAGTTCAAACTTTATAATTACCACTAAAATGGTCTTCCCAAAAAGTTTAAAGTCCACCAACTCAGGAAGTGAGAAGGGAAGGTCCAACATCCAACGCCAACCAATTTGACAAAGGACGATTTCAGATCCCACACCGAAACCTCCGTGCCGGCCTGTCGCTCCTTCGGCCTTCCGAAGTCCAACCTTCGCCGCCTCAGCTTTACCCCATGGATCCGACGTTTCGCAGTGCAGAAGGAAAACTACGACTTGGTGGTTGTAACGCCCCCCCTGCATTTTGTTTACTTTAGGGTTTAGTGGAAAACACCTTTATTGTCCAACAAGTTAAAGTCTAAAGATCCAACCCAATGGCAATCAAGACTTGGCTGTAACGCCCCCTCTGCAAAAAGCTCGAATCACTTGTGGGTTCAATAGAAAGTCAAGTTGATTTCAACCAAGCAAGTCAAGTCTGAGGATCCAACCCGATATCAAGCTATCGGGAACTCCACGGGTTTCGATGTCTTTTCGGAAGGATGTTGAAACTTTGACTAGGTCCTCCAGTAGACAGGTTAGAATAAGTTGGTACCCGATTTGTTTCTGTCTAAGCTAGTAGGGGAACCCTCCCAACCAAAAAGGGCAAGAAAAGGCACTACTGGGGGACCTAGTTGAACCAAACCACACACACACACACACACACGCCTTGTAGGGGGTCTCCCAGTTTCAACTTTGGCACTTGCCAGGACATTCCCCCAGCTTGATGACAAATGTGGTTCAGCCTGAAGTGAGGAACCCATTTGCGAGAAGCCTCATTTAGCCGGTTGCTAAAGTAGAAAGTAATCTGTGCTCAAAAGTTGCACATGCATGTCCATTTGCCAGACAGCATGATAGCGCAACACTTATGCTGCTTGTGAAACCATGCTGATCCCTCTGGCCACCAAGGGCCAAGGGTGGATGATATAACCTTGGACCAATCAAATAATCACCACTGACCAATCCAGGAGGGGGATTGTAGATTCCCAATACCAGCGAAAACGCAGCTGGGAACGTGCCAAACATCCCGATCCAAGTAGGGTGCCACTCGGCAGGCAGCAAACGATTCCCTTTGGAGAGTCAAGGCAAATGATTCGTACTCTGCCCCCAAAGACAACAAGACCTTCAAGACGGCCTGTTCCTCCATTTGCTTAAGCCCGGTGAAAACAACACAAGAGCGAAATCGATTCCCTTTAAAACCAACAGGGGGAAAATGAATGAAACAAACATATTTTCTGCAAATGGAAGTTGATTGGAATCTGGATGGCCCATGCTCGCCGCCGGCAAATGGACACCAGTGGAACATAAAGAACACATCTTAAGCAAATGGAAGCCTAGGTGCTCCAGTAGAGAGGTTGGATTAAGAGTGCCTTTGTTTCTGTCTATTTTAGTAGGGAACCCTCCCAACCAAAAACGAAACGGAAAAAGATGGCGCCTAGCTCGGGGACCTAGAAGCCTATTGCAAGGTCGAGCGAACACCTGGGGCCTCCGGCCAAAGCCGCGCTCTGGAGCGCACCGCTCGGGCCGGGAAGCGCCTCCCGTGGCTGGCCGAAGACCTCGAAACAAGAGCAATATGCGCCGCAACCCGAGGTCGGCGTGGGTTTCCGAGCCATTTCCCAGTCAAGGGAACATCCAAAAGTGGGATTTGTGTGATTGTTTCCATGCAAACCACCAGCAAAGTGGAACCTTTTGAAGGATTTCGTGCCAAAGATGTGACCGGATGTGCCAGGACCTGTTGCGTTCCTTCTCTAGGTTGTTTCAAGGCACATGGCCATCTCAGCTTGGAATCCGACAGAAAGGCGCCACGTAAAAGGAAACTTAGAACCTGTGTCTTGAGCATGTCATGTCGATCAGCATGACTACAACCTAGGTCCTCCCGTAGAGAGGTTAGAATAAGGGTAGCCTTTTTTCTGTAGTCTATTTTAGAGGGAACCCTCCCCCCCAAAGAAAGGGTAAAAGGGCACTACTGGGGGATCTAGCAACTGTACATCATGAATGTCTAGTATTAAGAAGATCAACCTCGGTTGCCCAGCCATGTTTGCATTCCAAGTGTGGCAAAACCAAGGAGCGCGGCCTGGATTCTGGATCGGAGCTTCAGCATCGTCGAACGAGTGAAGGCCATCAGGCCCATGAAGTATGCATTCGTGCGGGCGTGTCTCCAGGGGATACCCTGCCAAGGGGTTCCCTATCAAGGTTCCGTCAAAAGAGGCTTCCCCAATCTTTGGGACGTTAATGCATAGATTCCCTGAAGTCCTGCGTGCTTTAAAGATAGCCAGTTTAGGGGTCTTCCATAAATCGGCAAGGGGCGGTCTTGCAACGTGCCAACATTTCCTCACAGACTCCGGCACCCGTGCCGGAGTTGACCCGCTCGCAAAAATGGCTATATGCATGTATGTTCTGTTCTGTTCGAAGCCTATTGCTCTACCCACCTTCTTACATGTTGGTGCGACAGAAATGGGTGTGTCACGTGTCGATTTCGGGAACTCTGATTAAGTCCGAAACAATTGCAGAACACCCATGATTCGGCGCAGGTCTTGACACATCCCCAAATGAGTTTGTGGTCCCACTGACTGGGGGTCAAAACTCTGGCCCCCTGTACCCTGGCGGCCACAATGGTGCCATCAAAAATGGGGACAAACAACGAATCCAAAAAGCCGAAAAGCCACCCACCCTGAAAAACAAAAAACAAACCCTTAAAAAAAAAAGGAAAAAAACACCCTAAAAAATGGCCCTCCAAAAAAAAGAAGCCCCCTGAGGACCTGATCTCCCGACTGTCTGAGCTCCCCAGCGCCATGGGGACAGCGCACGGGGCCGCCTCTCGCGCGGGAAGGGTCGGGCTTCGGGATCCCAGGCGGGCTTGGTTGGACATGTGCAATGCATTCGGTTTTGGTTGGACATGCGGCTTTAAACATTGCCAGCCATGTTATATTTTGCTTGTTTGACATGTCTTTTTTGAAAGCTTGGTTCAAGTTCCGGGGATTGACTATGTTTAAATCTGACGTGTAGTGTGCTTTGAGTGCCAGTCATGACACACAAATGCGGGACGCAAGCTCAAAAGCTCGCGGATTGGAACTATGATGTCGCATCCCCAGTGGGAACTGCAGCCGGCGTGCCTACGTGCCGCGTGTCTCCATGACTCTTACCAATGGATGCGCGCCAGTTCCTGCACGCACCCAAAGAACTAGAGTGCTCCTTTGATTCTGCATACAAACCTCCAAAGGGCACCGGTAGAAAAGACGCACCCATGTGTGTGTGTGTGCGCATATGTATGTGTAACCGCTGGACCTCGCCGGACCTCGCATCCAAGATCCGCATTGCTGCAACAAAGGAAATGTTCAATGACCACAAGACTCCGCATGCTGGCCGGTGTAGCGGCCTGGCGACTGTCTGACGCCAAGCCCAAGGTGTGCAAAGACTGTTCTACGATAACATTGACGAGCACGCACGCACGACAAGCAACAGCCGCCATAGCTACTGTGGATGGACGAAATCCTGCACCACTTTGAAGCCATAGGAAACCATTGGTCGTTGGCATTTGATTAAAGGGGAATCGTCGCTCTAGGGTTTAGTAGGTGGTGCAGGATTTCGTTCATCCACAGTATGCCCTTTAACAATTCGTGTGTGTTAGCCCTACAAAGTGGCCTTGATTGTCAGAATACTCAGCGAAGTCCAGCCGGCCATAGCCTCCCATGCCTGCAAACTTGAGTGAATGAGCTAAACTTTAAAACTCCCCATGGCTCAGATTCCTCCGCTCGCAAAAACGGGCGAAAACGGATCGCCGGATAGCCTGATGTTCGGCGCGGAGCAGGGTCCTGCAGATGGGGATCCAACGGTTTCCCTCTGGCACGGGGGTGGCCGGAGGCACCCACATGAAAGATATGCGATCCAACAAGTTGCATGAAAAAAAAAAACAGAAGAGAGCAAACATTCCCAGAAAGTGAACGTGACGGGTATCCAAGTGAGCAGCATGGCTGCGGCCCCAATGCAAAATAAGTGACTGAAATCGAACAAAACAAAGAGCGAGACGTATGTCTGCTAATAGTAAGACGATGCAAAGTCACACGCCCCACACAAATAAACCAGCATCAACAAACACATCTGTCAGGCAGAAAACAAGACATCGGAAAGGTGCGCTGTCTGTTTACGCCACCAAGAATGCTTCGGTGGATTTGATTGCCCTTCAAGCGGTTGAAGTAGGATTCGAAAGGCATCATTTTCGAACACAGCCATGGGTTTACCACCACAATGTACCCACACTTGCACCTTGGTACTATTGGAAATTTGAGCCACACCCATATACGGCACATGGCGCTAGCGAGCAACACAGTCAAACCTTCAAGCGCTTCAGCCCTTCATGTTGAGTCAACGAACAAATTCTGGCCGGACTTCCAAGAACCACGGCCCCACAGTCGTTCATGCGTGCTGCGTGCCATTTATATGCGTTTTGGATCAGCAAGTGGGCAGCAAGTCTACTTTGCGTTGCCTCCACATGCCTTCTTGCCCGGGGTAGGGGGGCAAGCGGAGCGGGTTTGGGCCTGTTTTCGCGCTCACGTGCGCATCATGCGTTGGCCTACGGTCAAGACCAACACCATGGCCCATACGCTGCCGCCACAGTTTTGCCGCCCTTGCAAGAGGAGCAGTTGTGCATGCGTCTCACCAGCATTGGACGCTTTCCTGAGAGGGGAGGGAGGAAGGGGGGAGGTTGGGCTTGTAACCTTGCTGTTCACATGCACAGCATTGTTGGCATTGCAAAGGCAGCTTGAGCAGTCATTCGAAGCACGGCTAACCCAACCTGTTGGATGCCTTTGTGTTGAAAAGAACATTGACGCTTGAACCCAGTGACTATTGATGGTGGTGCTTTGGCAACGGCATGATCTGCAAATTTTACTATAATTCCAAAAGCTGAACTAAGAATCGGATCCCCAAGTACAGGATCTTTCATGGCTTTCGCTCGTACCCCCGGATCGTTGAGCTCGCCAAACGTTGGGCAGTTTGGATTTGTTTGGAATCCCATGGCCGGGCCCAATCCCGGGAAACCACCAGTTGGTGGTTTTTTTTTCTTGGGTCAGACTCCATTTCTCCTTCCCTGCATCTCTCGCACCAGCAAGATGGACATGTTTAGCTGAGGCCGCCGACTCGGCAAGGGGCCAGCTTTGGGCGCCGCCTGCGGATCCCCCCGCGTCTCAATGTCGCATGTGGCGACGCTTTGGATGGCCCGGGAAAGCTGGACATGACACTGGTGCGATGTGCTTCCTACGGCTGGCAACTCCGGAACCTGTTGGTGTTGTCATGGCCATGGTTCCCTTAGGAAGCCTTATGATGTCAAAAGTTCGCTTCAAGAGGGAGATATGATAAAGATTCCCGTTCTTCCAGATCTATCCTTGACTGTGGCTCAGGCAATGAGGACTCGGACATTGTTGCATCTAAACGTCGACGGGCGTAATTCTTACATAGCAACATATGGCGAATTTCCGTTGATATCTGGATCATCCTGGATCCGAAAACAGCAATGTTGCGGTTGAGGACCATAGGACAAGCCAAGACCGAATCCCATGTATTACGCTGAGGCAACCAGCTTTCTGCGATCGCAAACATCCATCACCTGGCACAGGCATCCTTTCTGACAGCCTCTTCGTATGTGTTGCTCGTGATTGGCGGCAGACCACTCTGGCTCTCCACTCAAGCTTGCAACAGATCCCAGCAAGGGCCCAAGGTCATCTTGTTTGCATTCATGAGAGCCCGGCATCATGAAGTCATTTTAAGTTCGGGCATTATGGAAAAACAATAAAGTTCATCAAAAGTTTCTGCTGCGAGGGATGATCCATGCTCTGGCTGCCTTGCCCATCTTCGCTATTGGTTGTCCGCTTTCTGGTGCCCCGAAGGCATTGCCGCTCCCGGAAAAAGATGCTACAAGCAACACACACACACACACAGCTGCTCTGTAAAAGACATGGCGGCATCATCTCTCACTCAGCGGAAAACAGCAAGCACGACATGGCGATAAGTAAAGAACATTTACTAGCAGCGTCGTCAAAGGACAATTCAATATCTAGAAGGTCATAGCTGCATCATCAAGTTTGCCAGCGCTTTCTTCAAGACCTTGCAAGATAGCTGCATCGAGATTTGACCGTCTTTGGCAAATCGTTTGCACATCTTGGGGTAGCCCCAAAGTAGAATGCGAAGCTCGCAGGGCAACAAGCCCTTGGTAAGTGTTGCACTGACTTATCTACTACAAACAACATTCGGACAAAAAACTGAGGGTTGGCCGGCCCCAAAGTTGGCTCATCTCATAAACAACAATTGGAAAACAAGAACCCAAACCATGCAAGGTCCCAAGGTTGCAGGAAGCTTTGCAGCGCATGCCTAGTTTCAGCATGCGAGACGATTGTCGAATCGATTCGGCGCCAACGCAGCCGAAACTTGAACTCGTGCTTGGTCACTTCTAGGGACCAAACGCCGCGGCATAAGACATGAACTTGCTCTGCGCAATCATTGTCCTTCCAAAGGGTTAAACCTCCAAACGCTGGGGTGGCAACAAAGGCACAGTCATTGACTTGAGGGTTAAACCTGCATCAGCTGGGGTGGTAACAAAGGCACCGTCATTGACTTAAGAATTAAACCTGCCACAGCTGGGGGCGGTAGGAACCAAGTTCAAGCAGTGGTTTCCACGAGTCTTTAAACTGCTTCCATTTGGTTAAGGCCCCAGGAAAAAAATGTCCAGTAGTGATGAATTCCTTTTAGAACCAACAAGGGAAAATCATAATGATAATAATATTAAGAACAAAGCAAATGGAAGACTGCAAGGGGCCCAAGGCCATCCTTCGGCTCCAGCTCGCTTCCCATCTGCCCGCCTCAGTTCCCGGCTTCCGAATCTCCTCACGCCTGCGGCACGGGCTTCCATGGGCTCCCTGTGGGCTTGGGCAGGATTTGTTCCGTCCGGAGTCTCATTTTGTAGACAAGAGCAACCAGGCCCCCCCCCCTAAACTTAGGCGCATAAACGGAGAATTGTTGGAAGAAAATATGCACGACAAGGACGTGGCTGGAGAAATCAGCAGTCTGTTCAAGGAATAGCTGATCCTGTGCATATAACTTGGTCTGATTTCCACTGTATATACAGCCTATATGGGGTTCCCGTCCCCTGAAGTAAAGTTGACCCCAAAAATTGATAGCCTTATTCATAAATCGGGAGGGCTCACTGAGGGAAGAAGTCCTCATGCAAAGATGGGCGCAGGAACCCATTCTTTCTCAAATCAGAAGCTTCAATCGGTTGCTTCAATCAAGGCAAGCCAGGAATACGAAACAAGAAAACTGAGCTTCTCCTCGCATTCACAGTGTCTCAACACGGCCCCTCATTGTGGCTCTGCTGGTTTGGGGTATTGAACTGGACGTTACACTGGCCCCGCGAAACATGAGGAAATCAGTATTGATTAAGACATGCTCGCCAAGACAGCAAGAAAAGAGAGAGAGAGAGAGAGCAAACACAGTGCCAAAACAAAACTAGGTACCGTGGGCCAACTGAAAAAAGCTCGGCGTCGAGGTAAGACGCTAGCAATAAACTGGCAGGTTGAGTGTTTCCGCGAGAGAGCCCTTTGGTTGAAAGCGCTCGTGCACCGCTGCAAATCAGCACCTCGACGCCTTGGCTCCCTTGGAGTCCAAAACATCTGGCACGTCCTTGGAACTGTCTCAAGTCGTGTCGTTTTGTTTAAGCCGGATGCATCTGAGCTGCCCTCAGATTCTCCGCTAAAAGTTCAACTGTGTGTGGGTTAAATGGAAACTACCACTAAACACTAAAAGGCTAAACAGCGAAGGAACCGGATGGGAGCCACCAAGGCATGAATCGCAAAGCAATTGGACGCGGGGCCAAGAGAACATCAGGGAAACTTTCCTCAGCGCCTTCCGACACCGCCATTCTTTTGTATTTGTTTACGCATTGTTCAAGACAAATGGCTGTGGGGGTCAAAACCGTTTTGGGATCCCATTTTGGTTGGTGGGTGAATTCACCACCCACTTTAGTCGGGATTTTAGTGGTTGGATTGGGATGATCACTGTGGGTACAGGATTTTGACCCATGGCCAAAGAACAAACCTCAGACTAGTCTCATTTCGTCTCGCAAACTCAACGGCGCCTCGCCCGTCCAGCGCTTTGCACCTCCCGCTTTGGCAGCGCCGGCACAGAGTGACCTACGAGCACAGCTCGTGCGCCAAGTGCAGGCAGCAACAAAGTGAGACTTTCGGCACAAAAAACACGCAATCTTTGACTATGACATGTATTTCCAGCAGTGATAGATTCCCTTTAAAACCAACAGGGGAAAAACATATGGGCGTATGCAAACACAGGTCCGCTCATGACGGTTCTCCAAGCACAATGACCCCTCTCATAACTGACGTTGGATTACGTTTGAGGCCACTTCGTCCTGGCAAGAGTTGCAGTAAACATCTAGGTCCTCCAGTAGAGAGGTTAGAATAAGGGTATACTTTTAGTCTATTTTAGTAGGGGAACCCTCACTACTGGGGGACCTAGTCATCTTTTCAGACTTCAAGAAAGGCTAATCCATCCGCATGAGGATGTTCCGCACCATTGCCTTCTCTTCCAACAACACGCCCACCCAAATCCTTGTTCTCGGGGGCGACAAGAACTCGCGATAAACTCTGCAGTTCGCACTTGCCTGGTTTCAGCTGAGATGGTGGGCGGTTTTTCATGGTCCAACCTGCCCCTGTCGGAACGGACTGCCCGGCCTCGTCTACATGGGGCTGAAGAAGGCCGGTACGGAAGCGGTGGGATGTACACGCCTGGGCGCGGTCCGCGGTGCCAGCGTGCCAGGCTCTATGACTCTACACCACTGAAAACCGGGGCGATGGATGCGGTACCTCAGGTACTCGGTTGCTTTCTGCTCCCCTGCTAAACCTTGAAGCTTTAGCGGTTCCATGGAAAACCCATTAGTCACTGATTAGTTGGCAAATTGTTAAAGTCCTAACATCCAAGCACAATGCGCCAAAGGGAAAGTGGAAGCCTGGTGAAAGCACCCACTGAACGGAGACTCAACAAAACCCATGGCCTTTGGATATCGCTCACCAGGCTTACGATCGCCACTTAGCTGACGCTGCCAAATCGCCCCTGGCAGGCTAGGCAGCTCAAAGCATCCAACCGAGGCTCCAGCCCAAGGGAGCTGGTGCCATGTATCATGGCATCGCTAGCTGAGGCTCCAAATGGGTGTGGCTCAAAATTAAACAGGAGGGGCCAACCGCAGGTTTTGGTCCATGTTTCCACTTACCAGGGTTCCATTTTGGTACCGGTTTTTTGAGCCACGGCCAAATAGCTTCATGTCTTTGGATGTCAAACCGCCATCCGAAACCGGGCTTCCTTCATTTATCCAATTTCAGCAAGCATCCTTGGTAGCTGGCAGGTTGTGAACATGCGTGCTGGGTGCTTGTGGTTTGGCCGCATGTGTGAGGGTGCGTCTGGCTGTGGCTTGGTGTCCTTCGATTTTACTCTGATCTGCTCTGTGCATTGTGAACTGCTGACGTCTCTCTGGTGCATAATCTGTTATTCCGTGCGCACTAATACCCACCTAAGCTAAACCAGACGAGCCAAAGGCATCCGGTTCACATTGAAGCAAGTAGTACCAATCCTGCCCACAGTGCAGCTTCTGAAAGGCCCGAAAGCCTGCGGAACAAGTTCAATTGTTCTTCCTCCCAAGTGACGAAAACCAAGGCATGAACTCCCTTTGCCTTCGGATACTCTGCCTTTCGGCGGGAGAGGCTCCGTGTTGGAGCCTCCGGCTTTGGAGCGCTCAGCGCTCAAAAGTCTTAGATCGCCAAGGCATCTGAGCCACTCACAAGGCATAAGTTCCCTGCTGTTTCTTGGACAGTACGCACATGAACACGAAGCTCAACTGAAGTTCATGTTCAGACAAAGGACTTTGAACTCGGAGACGAATCTGATACCTTTTCAGGTAGGTCAATTTTGCTTGGCGAGTTAGTAAAGGAACACAAACACTTCAACCCATTAACCAGGTCTGAACCAATCTTCCAATTGGCCAAGGGTTTGAAAGAGGGCAGAGTTGTCTGCTTGAAAAATAAAGGTGGATTTGGACATGCTTGGCAACCGTGAAACTGGGCTGTCCGTTTCCAGATCCCCAGCGAAAAGTGAATAACTTTTAGTGGGTTACATGGAAATCCAACCACAAAAGACCAACAAGCTAAACAAAAAAAGAAAAGAAGCTATGGAACTTTGCAGTCCTCGCTATTCAGAGTTGTCAGGCCTGTACTGAGATCACCAACCCCATAGCACAAATGAGTGACAATCAAAACCCGGCATTAAATTTAAATTGCAGTACCTAAGCCAATGTAAAGAACTACAAAGGCGGCCGCAAGTGATTCTGGCTGGGACTTTCCCTTACTAGCCTTCACTTTCCCGGGGTTTAATTGTGGATCAAATGGAGCTTCCTGGGAAAAGATTTGTGGGGCCTATTCTGTCCCAATGCGTGTTGATTTGCCCAAGGATTTCTGCATTTTTGGAAAGAACGGGCTGCAGGATGCGCTCGTCGGAGACATTAACCGCACACCACTCACAGGGCCTTTGGACGCCTGCGTGCGGCAAGCCAGAACAAGACTCGAACATCCTAATGCTACAATGGTCTGGCTCCCTTGCCCCGTCTGATACGCTTGCTTGCATAGAACTCTGCGTGTTTTTGGAGGTGGTACCCTTTTCTTTGGTTGAAATGAAAGGTGGAAATCTTTGTTTACCAGAAGAGAGTCCATGTTTCAAGCAAAGGCGGAGAAGGAGCCCAAACAATGGCAATTGCCGACGAACAAACAAACACAGTTCACGTGGTGTTGCCAATTGCACTCAGCTTGGTGCTGCTCGAACTATGCTAAGATGAGCTCGCAAGGACCAACCTTTGGCAGAACTGACTGAAACTTTAGCTCCAGTATCTGGCGGGAAAGGACAAAGCAACTCGTGCCTCCCGACCACGCATGCACACACGTACACACCAAACATCACACGCACACGCACACAGACCAGAGAGGCAAACAGAGACAAAAACAGAGAGAGACAGAATGACAGCCAAAGAAACAGAGATAATAGCAGAGAGAAAGAGAGACAAAGAGACAAGTAGTGATAGACAGAGACAAACAGAGACAGAAAGAAACTGAGAGAGGAGAGACACAGCAAGACACGGGCAGACAGAGACATATAGCGAGAGCGAGAGACAGAGAGAGACAGAAAGACAAACAGACACAGACAGAGATAGACAGAAACAGACAAAGCCAAGCAGATACAGACAGAAACAGACAAAGCCAAACAGGCATAGACAGAAACAGACAGCGAGACAGAGAGAGAGAGAGAGGGAGAAAAAAGAGAGAGAGAGAGAGAGTCACAAGCAAACGCAGACACAAAAAAAAAGACACACAGAATCAAGACAGAGAGAGAGAGAGACTACAAAGACAAAAAGACAAAGACAGTAGCTACTACAGAGGCAAAGAGAAAGACAAAGACAGAGACATGCACAGACACAATCGCAGACTGAGACGTGGACACCGCTGGGGCAGAAAGTGCAAGCTACCCAAAGTGCCACAAAGGTTTCGAGTCAGAAAATGCCAGGTGCCCTTGTGGGTTGCAACCTGTAAACACTGTAGACCATAGGTGTCCTTTTGGAGGAAATAGATGGCTAGATGGCCCTGGTAGATGAGTAAACCACCTGGTAAACTAGGGCCATCTACTCTTTTGCCAAAACAACCAAAAAGGACACCTATACATTAGACGCTCAGTCGCGCAAATTATGTTGAGTTTCGACGCAATTCTACAATAATCCCTTCACCCTAATATTAAACTTGACCCCCCCAATCAACGAGCATCCCCGGAAAACCTGTTTCCACAGGGTCGAGTAATTCTGTAAGCAGGCAGGTTGAAAGGTTTTCGAAAGCCATGAAAGCCCAAAGCAGCTCCCAAATGCAATATTTTAATAACAAGTCAAATAAAACTAGCCTGTTTCGGATTCTGTGGATGGGGGACTCCTAGCTGCTCGAGTTGGGGTCACGAGCGAAAATCACCAGTTTCGTATTGGTTAGAACTAGTCTGTGCCATCATTAGTATTCCTGGACGTCTTATTTTTTGGGAGTCTGTAGTTTTGTTTTAACAAAGAGAGAACCTCTAGATGTGGTCTGAACAGCCATCGTTGGGACCCAACAGCATGGTTCAAGGTCAACAACACAACTCGAGCCAAAAGTACATGCCAATGCAACTAGAAGCCGCACGTACGGGCTAAACTTGGCGGTCCTTGTGGTTTTCGCGCAATGGTACACACTGATCATACAATCACATTTGGGTCTGTCCTTCTGTTTAAAGTACCCCGTTTTGGGCGGTTTTCCGGAAAACTTTTTTTTTGTTGGTGGTCCTCTAAAGCAAGGCCAAACCCGTTTGCGCTTGGTTTATCTTGCATTTGGTTTGCGGTCCAAGTTTCTTGCTTTTTGCCCGGGCCAAACCTATGACTGCCCTGCCTGCGGAGCATGCCTGCGCTTTTCGGTCGCGAAAGAGTGGCGTCCAGCCTGAGACCGGCAAGCCATGCTCAAACAACACGACTCCAGGTTGCCTGTCAAGCATGAACTGTCTGGCTCGCCGGTGAACAAGTAAACGGCTCTAGCCCACTATTTGCTGTCCTTTTTGGGCGATGTTGAGACAAGCGAGTCCCTGGGCTGTCCTCACATCCCCTGCTAAAAGTCTATCTTCTAGTGGGTTAAATGGAAATCCAACCACTATACACTAAGAAGCTAAAAGCTAAGGAACCGGATGGCTGGAGACCGACACGCCAGCCGACAGGGAAACCACAGCTTCGTCCCAACCTAAGGCCCATGCCAGGCGCGATCTCCCAAGCCTCGATCGATCCGGGCGGATGCCACCCATCCGATCGGCCACATATTCAGGGGCGATCGATTCGGCACCTCATGCAAGTGGCTAGTAAGCCTGATTATCACCCACTGAACGGAGACCTTTGACCATGGTATGTCAGTTATGACCAGGCTTACTGACTTACCTGACGTCCCTGCCCATTTATCCACTGCATGGAAACAAGGGCACCAAATCTGAAGCGCTATGCCAGAACGAGTATGGCGCACTACCCTAAGGGCCATCACAGAAAATGAAGAGCAAAGCCCCGCTATGTGTGTCCTGGGATGCAAGTAAGCTTCATTGCGTAGACCTCTGAGTTACATCGCAGGAACTTACTGTCCAAAAGGCTTCACAAGGCTTCACACAAAGACATGCTCAACCTGGGCTGTCCCTTGCCAAAAGTTTAACTTGTGGGTTGAAAGGAAACCCCCCCACCATGCCCCGGGGGAAAAACAA
>CAUJNA010003283.1:904712-939712 GCA_963377175.1 Effrenium voratum
GGGTGGGTGCGGCCGTGTGCCTGTGCCTGTGCGTGTGCGTGCGCGTGTGCGGATGCGTACGCGTTCGCGTGCGTGTGTGTGTGTGTGTGGGTGGGTGTGGGTGCGCGCGTGTGCATGGTCTTTTCTTTGCCTGGTTGTCTCTGTGTGTCCGCGTGTGTTTGTGATATGTGGGATCGCGGATGCAGCAGGCCTGACAATCACAAGGGTAGAGGGGCTAGGATTCCAATCCGCTTCAGATTCATGGTCATGAAATCCTGCTCGTGGTTTACTTCTGCACAAATCGTTCCGGGCATGATGGGTGCATGTGCCCATTTGAGGCGCATGTAACTTTGATGAATGCCACGGTGCATTTCCACGAGCAAGCAATACAACGATCCGAACATACCCAACGAGGCAAAGTCCGGTGGCTTGATCTGCTAGCTTCGTGGCTGTCAGTTTTGTCTAGATTCGTAATGTCAAGATTATGGCCTTTGCAAGTAAGCCGAGCTGTAAATGTACGAGGCGCCATGTATCTCCCAAGAAAGCTTGATAATATGCAACAAAGTGCCGCGGGGTTAAAGACCAAACGTGTAGTTGCATGAACTGCGAACGGGAGCTCAGTAGTCGAACATTGCTAAATTGATTCCCCCCGCCAACAAACACATGGAAGCACCGCCAACTTCTACTCAGTTTTCAAGTCTCATACGCGGTATCAAATCCGCCCTGGCTCAGTTTGACCTTTTACAGAGTGGTAGTCAGCAGCAGTGGAAAGCGAAGCAGGCTGCATCAACATGGGCCCCACGAGCAGGTCGTGGTATGTGCCCTGGTAGCTTCTGTGCCCACGTCTCCGCCCATCTTCTCCCGCCTTTGGCAAGGGTCATCCGCGAACTTCACCGTCCAAAGGGAGGGCAACACCTTGACGTCCTGGCCAGTTGCACAGGCGCGGCTGGAACTTGCCTTTTGGCTAGGATTTTTCTATTGGCTTGGCTGTGGGTCAAAAATAGGAACCCAAAATATCTTGCCCTGGGAAGTGGCATGGACCAAAACCTGCGTTCCGATTCCTGGTGGTTTCTTACTTTGACCCACACCCGGTTTATTACATGATGTGGCCATGGGTCAAAAGCCCGCACCCCCAGTGAACATCCCAATCCAACCACCAAAATCCCGGTTCTAAAATGTGTGATGAATTCACCTACCCCAAAAATGGGATCCCATTGGTTCTGACAACCACAGCCATGTGGCTCCTAATAGCTGCCAAAACTCCGTTTCAGAGGATGCAAAGCGTCATCCACGGAGCGAAACCCCATAGAATCCCAGGACTTGGAGCAGCAATTCGCCTATGCCCCCCATATGGCTGTGGGTCAAAACTAAGTGGCACCCAAAATGGAGCCCCCGAAACATGGGCTGTTGCACTTTTGGACTTTTATCCGCTAGTCCTGGGCGCAAAAGCAAGGTCCAAAAGTCCAACAGCCCAACAGCCCAACAACTTGTCCACGTGAGGGGTCGCACATGATCTGTTTGACAAACGCAGACATAAATTCGCAAATTAGAAGTGCAACGCTTGACTACGCGCTCAGTTGCCCCTGCAAATGCCTGAGCTCCAGCATGTGCATTGTGTATGAGTAAACGTCCAGGCATGAAATGAACTGGCTGTCAGCAAAGTAGGACACGTGTTGCGGATACAGGATCAATATGTTTCCTTCCGACAACGACGTCTTCGGGGAACAAAGTGTTGCTCTGGCTAGCTTTCGCGACTCCATCGCCGTCACCACTACTACCCACATGGCGCGTCAGTTGAAGCCGCCAACTACGTAAAGGACATCAAGCTTTTGGAAGGGGCTTATCGCTTTCGTGCATGCACCAAGTTAAGTACACACAAATATACGATGTCCTCTCTAAAGCAGCTGCGGTTCCAAAGTCGCAACTCTCAGTACAAGTGCAGTAAGGAAAGTACACTTTGGCAGCTCTGGCTGGAAAAGTCGCAATTTCTCAGAATTTCAGTGCAAGTGTAGAAAAGGAAATACACAATGACAGCTTCGGCTCGAATGTCGACACTTTCAGTACAAGTGTGAAGAGAACGTACACTTTGGCAGCTCCGGCTCCAAACTCGCAACTTTCAGAACATGTGTTGTAAGTTTAAAGGCGCAAATCTTTAGCGGACAAATCGCGAACTCTTCGCCAGTCTTTCCGGGTCTTTAACCTAAAGCATAATAGCCCTCTACATAATAGGCCCTTACAAGCACCTGTCGATCAAGTCTCACGTCAAAACAAATATTGCTGCCTGCCCCCGTGGGTGTCAATGCCCAACCCCAAGCCGGTCCAACAAGACCACTGAACTCTAATCCGGTTTCACACGAGGACCCATCAGCACCAGCTGCTGATTGTATCTGGACTTGGCAACAACTTGCTACCAGAAAGGAACAACGCACAACTCCACCGCAACAGCACAACCATCTGTGCAATTGCAGCAAGCCACACACGCAACTATCATCTTCCTCTCCTGCTTTGGACTCAACGAAAGGAATTGACTCTGTAAACGAGTACAACATCATATGCAGTTGCAGCCCAAATGTTTGGGTGATCAGGAAATGTCCAGCTTGCTAAGCGCTCGCTTCTACCAACATGGTGCCAGCCAGGGTTGCTTTTGCCCTTCCCCGTTTTTGAGGAAAGCGAAACCCCCTTCAGGTGGTGGAAGATCCAGCTGAGGGCACCCTCAATAGTTCCCAAACACAGAAAATACAAAGCCCACCGTTGGATTGAGTGTTTTTTCCGGAACTCCTGCAACAAGACGCAACAGCAACAAATTAGAATGGCGTGACAGCAAAACGGACCCACAAAACGACACATTTGTGCAGCCTGTTCAAACCAAAACAACTTTGACAGCCTTGTCAGCCGTTGATTTCGATCCCGCCAACTTTCACCCACGTCTGTGTACCAGCAAATCTTCACCAATGCCAGCCAATCTACACCATACTCATCTTGGCCAGCTCACTATTCACTCTAAGTACCTACTACAAATCTCCTTTTGCCCAATTCTAAGCACCCAGTTCTAGCAAATACTACTCAACGGACCAGTTCTTCACCTCCAACTCTACAGAAGCTAATCCCAAAGTCTCTACCCAAGAAGCATCAACAAGCAACAAAATCTAGCCAATAGGCTACCCAAAAATAACTCTACGCAATAAAGTCTCAACCCCCAATAAGCTCATGTTGACCCATCTTAAGCAACCCCTTTTTTCTTCACCGAGCTACCCAAGCCAAGCCCAAGGCCGCTGCAAATGAGCACCACTCAAACAGTGCCCGTGGCGAAGGCGAAGCCGAAGCTGGCGACCGTCGGCCGTCGGCCGTCGGCCTCCAGGACGTTGCCCTGGCGCCGAAGCTTCACGGCGCTCATCACAGGGCCGCAGGCCACGCCCTGCGCTCCGATCTGTGTGGCGATCGAAGAAGCCCCGGGAGTGACGAGAAGAGTTTGGCTGGGGAACACGCCCAGGAAAACCAAAAGCCATAGGGGAATCTCAGTTTGGGGGATGGCTTGTTGGTGTGACTTTGATTTTCCTGTTGGTTTCCCTTTAAAAACCAGCGAACAAGGGGTACCATCAAAAACTATACACATGGGTGCTCTCTCGGGTAAATCCCGGAAAAAACCGGTGCTCCCTCGCGTAAATCCCGGAAAAACCTGAGGATGAAGGAAATATAAGAATGAGACCGTATGGCCGTACTGTCAGGAGAACCACCGCGCAATGTTGTGCGCACGCCGGGGCCACTACAAGTACGCAGAAACTTCCTTATAAAGCCCGAGGCCATATGATACTCGACCCTGGTGTGTGTGTGTGTGTGCGGTCCGTGTATGTCTGTGTGTGTCTGCCCGGAAAGCACAATCGAAGCGTGTCTTGTAGCTTGCACGGTTCGCTGAAGAGGCCTCTGAGACATGCATCAAACAGCGGCTCGGTAAAAACAAAAAAAGCGGACTCGCAAAGACATAAGCCAAGCAACCTCCCAGACATTGGCTGCATACACCGCCCAAATACCCAAATACACAAGCATCAGCTCTCCAAGTTGCATCAGCCAGGCGCTTCAGTTGCATCCTATGATTTGGAGTGAATTGTTGGAGGGTACCCTTTTACGGTTCCACTATTTTGAGGCTCCTAGTTTGGCACATACCCATAATGTGCCCTCCCACCACTTACAGTAACATGGAAACCTAACAGGGAGTCCTGGAAGACCATGTTCATTTTAAAGGGACCCCCTGTTTGTTTCCATGTTAATTGGTGAGAGGGTATATGGGGTGTGTATTGCTTGAGGGTACATCTTTACTGTTTCACCATTTTGAGGGTCCACGTTTGAGACATTCCCATGCTTTTTCGCCCCCTTGGAAAAATATCCAGTAGTCATAAGTTCCTTTCAACACCAACAAGGGAAATGCTTTTCTAAAAAAAGCAACTTAAGCAAATGGAAGTAATGTACCACCGCTTTGCCACCTCCCAGCCACATCCGCCTCCTGCTGCGAGAGGTTACGGGGATCCCCGGGCTTCGGAGGAAGCGCCAGCTTGGCGACGAGGTCCTGGTGGGCCTCCTGTCACACGCGAGCGGAAACGCAATCGCGGACAGGACGGACCTGGACGGCCGTGGCCGGCCGTTTTGACAGGTCCCCGGCTGAAAGTGAAGAACTGTTTTAGTGGGTTAAATTTCGGAAATCCAACCAATAAACACTAAAACGATCTAAGAAGCTAAGGGAGTTTAACTCGTGGTTTAAATGGAGATCCAACCACTAAGCACTAAAAAGGTAGAAAGCTTAGGAACCGGATGGCTGGGAACCACCAAGAGAACGGGAGGGAACTGGAGCTGAAAAGTCCACAGGCCTGCCCTGAGATTTGTGCGCCTGTTGGCGGTTGGCCCAGATTTCAACCGCGCAGCAATTGGTTTGAGAATCCAAAGAAGTGCTGCAGGTCCTATCTGAAGGGTTCAAACTCCCAAGGCCCACTTGTGGGCTTGTAGCGCCAGGTCATTAAAGCCTCAAGCTCGATCAGGAGTCTCTTTCCAGAATATTGCCCCTCCAAATGAACAGTGATTTGGGAAAAATCACGTGCATGAAGTGGGTACCTGTGCTTCTTCTGCGATGTATGGGCCCCCACCCATGCGCATGGAACAAAGAACAAAGACCCCGCCCAACAAGTTCCTTGCTCACAGTGGCAGGGGAATCTTTCGTAAGTCACCTGTCCCCATTCGCCAGAGGGTTTAAAGGTGCGTGGCATATGCTTACATACATAGATACGCATACCTGGTTGATTGAACACCAGTGTGCAAAACATTCGTTGCATGTCGGCAGCTGAGAAGCTGGCGGTCACTTCCAGTCGGATCAGGATGGTGTCGTCTTCGTCCATGCAACTTTCCAGCCTCTGCATTTGGGAGCATCGCATTTGGCCCTCCGAATCCCGGCTTTCACTAGGTCCTCCAGTGGAGAGGTTAGAATAAGGGTACCCTTTTTTCTGTCTATTTTAGTAGGGGAACCCTCCCAATCAAAAAAGGGGTCAGAAAGGGCACCTAGCTGGGGGACCTAGTTCACTTCCCCTCCAGAGGCCCGCATTTCACCACTGAGGTCACTGCACCGTGCTTTTGGTCCGGGCTGCTGATTGTGTTGGCCCTAAGGCATCGGCTATAAGTTGTGCAAGTAAAGGCAGTATACATAATATATATATATATATGTACATATGTATGTTTGTTTGTTTGTATGTATGTGTGTATGTATGTATGTTTGTATGTCTGTCTGTCCGTCCGTCCGTCCGTCCGTCTGTCTGTGTCTGTCTGTCTGTCTGTCTGTCTGTCTGTCTGTCTGTCTGTCTGTCTGTCTGTCTGTCTGTCTGTCTGTCTGTCTGTCTGTCTGTCTGTCTGTCTGTCTGTCTGTCTGTCTGTCTGTCTGTCTGTCTGTCTGTCTGTCTGTCTGTCTGTCTGTCTGTCTGTCTGTCTGTCTGTCTGTCTGTCTGTCTGTCTGTCTGTCTGTCTGTCTGTCTGTCTGTCTGTCTGTCTGTCTGTCTGTCTGTCTGTCTGTCTGTCTGTCTGTCTGTCTGTCTGTCTGTCTGTCTGTCTGTCTGTCTGTCTGTCTGTCTGTCTGTCTGTCTGTCTGTCTGTCTGTCTGTCTGTCTGTCTGTCTGTCTGTCTGTCTGTCTGTCTGTGTGTGTCTGTATGTCTGTCTGTATGTATGTATGTACGTATGTATGTATGCATGTATGTATGTATTCATCAAATATTCTCCCAGAGCTTCGGTTGGGAAATAACTGGTGAGCCACAAAAGCAATACCAGTGTAGGCCCCAAACAGCTGCACAGAACAACTGAATATGTTTGGAAGGCCAACGACCTGCAGAAGTTCTGAAGCATGCAGCGCGAAAGCGGCAAACCAAGCTGGGAGATTTCAAAAGAATGCCGACCACTGGCAGATGCGGAGAATCTGGCAGCGAAGCAAGCTGGGAAACGCGTGAACTCGCTGCGGGGAAGAATGCCCACAAAGTCCTGCAGTACAAAAGACCGGTTCAGCAGAGCTGTGCAGCGCATCTAGCAGCCAGCCCTACAGCAAGTTGTTTTGAAAGACACACACCTTGTCCATGGTGAACGGCCTCTCCAATCAAAAACCTTCCTTGAGAGGTGCACTTTCGTCTTCTATGTGGACCACAAAAGCTCCACCGAGAAGTGATGGGTGAACTTGGGCCATTGGCTCTGGACATCTCCGTTCGGCTGTGTAGCTTTGTGGAACAGCCACTTGAAACCCATAGACTTGACACCCCTAGGTTTGATACCCCTAGGTAAAACCTCCTTAACACCCCAAGATTCCCAGGGTTTGCAACCCTGCGTATGCTTTTCAGAGCGTTTCGCACCGGGAGCTTGTTCACTGGCCTGGCAGGGTGTCACCTAGTGTCGGGAAGTCACGGATGTCCCGAGATAAAACAGCAAGCAACAACATGCCAAGGTCAATGAGCTACAAACACTGATGGCAACCAGTTCAATTGGTTTTGAACCAGGCCCGATCAATGAGTCAGAGTGATTTTACCTGTTGCCCTTTCCAATGGGCTGACGGCTTCCACGTCAAAACCATTCTTGCCCTCATAAACCCAACACCCTCAACCAAAAGAGAGACCCGCACTTTTCACCTGCAACAGTGGCCTCATACTTTTGGAACCCACTAAGTTTCAACAGGAAAGGGCGGTAAGGGACCTGTAGACTGTAGAGGACAACCAAAAAGAAACCCATTTTATTTCATTTTTTTCCGGGGGGGGGGGGTCCTAAGACAGACACACCCATTTTGAGGCGCCTTTCGCCTTACACTGGCCTCTGGGCTGCCCGGCTGACAGAAGTTGGTGCGCCCAAAAGCGCCGGGCCGGTCGAAGACGTGGTCTGACATAGCGAGGGAACCAAAAGGCCCCAAGGGCACTAACGCCATGGCAGCTCTCAGGGAATTGCTCCCTCCAAGAAATGGATCTGCCAGGTAACCTCCCACAGGTGCTAGGGCTTAACGCCCAAGTCACTTGCATTGTTGGAGATTGCGTCACACAGCCTCTGGGGCATATATGGGCAAGACACACACATGTCCCCAACCGAGTGCCATTGAGGAGTTTCACATGTTTTGCGGAGCAAACTTAAGCTTGCATTGTTTAAAACACGTTGTGTGGTCGCACTCCGGCTTGCGGTAGGTCTGTCTTTATATATATATATGTATACAGTCATACATATGTGTATATATATATATGTGGAGGGTGACCCCTTGCAAGAGACACTGGCTGTGCCATCTATAAGTCAGGCGTGCCCTCTGCAAGAGGCACACACACCCACAAACAGCCTTTCAACCATTGAATGAACCAAATCCTGCCATCACAAGTAATGCCTACTTTCCAACTTGTTGCGCACAAACACCTTATTCCCAATCAGCGCGTATGAGCACGTGTTCTATCAGCTTCCCTCGAATTGGTAGTTTGGAGCCCGGTGACTTAGTGGTTAAGGAGACCTTTCCCATCTACCCCCTACAAGATCCGGGGTTCAAATCGCCAAACCCATCCGTGACCCGCCAAGTCTAAGTTCCGCCGGCCCCACTGGCATCGCGCTTCTCCTTGCCCGCCTGCAGCCTAAGAGCTGGCGAACGGTAAGAAAAACATTTCAGGACATCCTTTGCATCTGGGGGTTCATCAAAAGGTCCTTTACATGAGATGAACATTGAGAAAAGTTCAGGATATCCCATGCATCTGGGGGTTGATCAAGAGGTCCCTTAGATGAGATTACCATTGAGAAAAAAGATCCTTACGATTTCAGGACTCCGGTTTTTGCAACTCCAACCGCCCCATGCAACGAACGGAAAGGCACTAGAACCACCTTTCAGCCAACGAGAATGTACCGAGCCTGCGGATTGGGACACATTGAACGAAGTCTGGCATGCTGCCTACGTCCTCCAGATTTGAGAAGTCAGAATAAGTTGGTGCCCGATTTTTGTCTGTCTATTTTAATAGGGAAACCCTCCCCAATTAAGTTGGTAAAAGGGCATTAGTGGGCGACCTAGCTGCGCAAGTTACACGTCGCTCTCTGCTTGCGGCATCATGGAAACATTAGGAAGCGAAACGCATACGGTCGGTGCCTGCTTTCTGAGCCTCAAAGCGTTACAACACATGCTTCACAGCTTCACGCTCCGCTGGGCTCGCTTCTATGCATGTGTGTGTGTGTGTGTTGCAGGAAAAAAACTGGGCTAAATTGGTGTTTTGTCATGATGCAAACAGCATGCCAACCAGCATGCCAACTGGCACCCCATGATCAGACCAATAGTGAGTGGGAGGCTCGCAAATCACCGTGATCCGCACTCCTGCAAAGCAAGGCTCCCTGCCGTATGTCATTGAAGGAGAGTGCACACTCCAACACACGTCCATCAAACAAAAAAGGAAACACTCTGCAGGAACTACCCTATGCATGGTCCGGTAAAGGATCGATCGGACTCAGGCAGCAGGTTCTCGTGCTACAAACTCCATCATTTGATGAACAGACTGCCTTCTCAAAGCTTTCCTTTGGCTCAACATCTGAGAAGAGGCTTTTGACATGAACTCAACTGCTTCGCGACTCGCGACGCGTTGGCATTCTCGACTTGTTGACAGAAGGATTAACATGATTCTATGAAGAATGGCTGACATCAAGCTGCGATTCAGGCACTTCAGCTGGATTTTCTCGAGTCCAGCGGTATGACTTGCAGTCGAGTTCGAAGGCGAGCGAGGCGATCCGCAACTTGGCTCCAGGGCAGGCATTTCATGGTGACACCCGCCGGGGCATTCAAGAAGAGCGAGCAGAAGCCTGGCGTAGATGCGCAAATGATCTTACCCTCCCACCCTTTTCACACGGAATCTTACAGGGAAATGGTCCCTTTAAAAGGAACATGGTCCAAACCAGGACCCCCCTGTCAGCTTGCATTTTGAATTGGTGGGAGGGTACTTGATGCTTTACCCGCTTTGACTCGTTCCACGGCAAGGAGCAGCAACTAAGAGGCAAACCGGCGGTGTCCTTTGCATTTCAAAACAAGAATTGCGTCGGATGCCTCATCAGCAATCAAGAAATGGATGCAACAACATGTCTCGTGAGGTAAGCATGACTTACCCCTTAAAACTCCAAGCCCTGGGGAAGTTTTCATTGTTTACAAACATATAGCCCATGTTACCCAAAAAGTTGAGAAAAGTTTTGTGTTTTTAAGAGGTAAGCATGATAAAGTGTGTACAAAAGCACAGCCGCCGAATCCTTTATTCGCCGCCTTCCGTGGCGCCAGTGTAGCCAGAGGGATAGAAGACCAGCTGCAGCTGCTCGATACCGGCGGCACCGAAGACCTAACATCCAAGCCGCAAATGTGGCTGTGGTGGTCAAAACCAATGGAATCCCATTTTGGTTGGTAGGTGCGCCACCCAGTTTAGTCGGGATTTTAGTGGGGATTGGGATGTTCGCTGGGGGTACGATTTGGATTTTGACCCATGGCCATATACCATGCTCGCGACTTAATGTCCAGTTATGAATGGAGGATACTGTGCATGGACGAAATCCTGTACCACCTACAAAAAACCTGGTGTCTGGTTCGATTCCACTGTAAAAACGCTTTGGATTTCGGAACCATCCACAGTATGAAGGTATGTACGACTCATAAGCCCTTTTCAGGCACTTCCTTATGGTGATATGCGAGCCCCGAGTCTGATGCCTGGGAGTTGACCTGCTACGCTTTTGTTGAAATAGGGGTATCCAAATCAACGATACACCTGTATGGGTGTGTCTTGCTTCAGGATTTTCAGGGTACCCTTATTTGGTAGGCGCTGAAGGAAACGGACACCGGGAACCAGCCATTTTGGGTAGGTCCCCTGAAAAAAGACAAACCCAGATCTCATCAGTATGGACTTGTGTTGTGAGGATGGCCTGATGACTCTTGATGTTGTCAAGCGACCACAACGCAGGCCACTCAGCTGGGTGAGTTGTGAAGGGGGTTATGAGGGTCTCCATGAGACCTGATTCGATCTCGATTGACGTCCAATAATTCTTTTCGCGAGAACAGCATGTCTGAACAAAAGGCGAGGTCCTCTTCAAACCTTGGGGACAATGCGTCAACCTGAGCCTTTCAATCTCGTCATTGGCAGAATCGGTCTAGCCCATGCCCGTGAGCTGATAGACACGTGAGAGGACTACAAAAAACCGTGAAGTTGAGCCACTCAAGCTGCCTTCCCCAAACTCACGTCACGTCTGGCTACGGCACGAGACACTGCGACATACTGCCTGAGAAGTACCCTTCCTCCCACATATATATATATATAGCACCCGTGTGGGAGGGTACCTGGAAGATCAATTTATTTTTTGAGGGACCCCCCTGTCAGGTGCCATGTTGGTGGAAGGGAGGGTATTGGATCCATTCATCATGGGTCCAATGAGTCGACTCCCACAGGCGCCCAAATGAGTTCCTCCCGTTTTTAACACACTGACCAGTCATACGCCCGTGCTGGTGGGACAAGCGGGGGTCAAAGAACAACATCACGCGCCAACAAAAACCTAGCGCGCCCCCCTCCGTCATTAAAAAGTCCTCCAAGTGGTCACAAACAACTCGGTGGTGAAGAACCGAGGCTTCAGCCCAAGAACGCGCAAGAGGAAGGAGCCGAGGCCTTCGCTCCAAAGACTTCGAAGCCAAGCTCGCGGAGCCCAGCTTGGCTCCCCAGCAGTGCTGCTGAGGGCCTCCCCTGGGGGGAAGCAGCGCCGCAGCATCGAAGCCTATGGACATTGACGTGAGCGGGCCGTTCATGGGGAGGCGGAGTGAAGTGCGGAGTGATGGGCATCCATGTCTTGGGAAACCCGAAAAACGAGCTCAGAATGGCAGGTTGGGAATGTTTGTGCGTGCGTGCTCGGATGTGCACACCCACCCGAAATTGGAATCCCAAGAATCAAAATGGCGGGTAGTTCATAGTGGCCATCAACCTGGAATGCTGGCCAGCAAAGCAGACTCTTCGAAACGGGGGGCCCAATTCCTAATTTGTCATATGTGATGGGACACCACCACTAGGGAAGCATACGTAGGGAAACCACGTAATTCATCTGGCAGGATTAAGAATTGATTTTTGGAAGGAAAAAGGCTCCTCCCAGCTCTTCAGAACACTGTTGTCATATCCCCCAATGCCTCATCCCCGATTCAGAAAAAAACTTGACCCCCAGTCTGCGCAAAGTTTCCGGGGGTACTCCCTTCCATGTACTAGGGGGTGGGAACTCCGGATGCTCCAACCCGACCAAGAAAAACTCTCTCAGAGAGAACTAGGCATGAAACGATGTGTCACCCAGGAATGGGTTTCTCCCTTGCCACCTCTTCGGGCATCGCAGTCAACACATGTGCTGCTGTGAGGACTACCAGTGCGAGCCCCAATACTGATTTCCATCTGGTCGATTGATTTGCAAGAGTTCGGACATTTGCACAGCCTTTTGCGATCATACTGCGGGCGAGTCGCAAACTGTCACACTAGGGTTAAACCCACATTCAATCAATGGCCAGGACCCAATTTGGGATCATAGTCTCTATCCTTAGGTAAAAATATGAACCCAACCATTGTTTATGATAGACAATCCTTATAAACAATGGTGGTTATATGAACCCCACCATGGTTTTCATGGTTGTACCTGAACCCCAGGGGCCCAGGTTCTCGTATTCAACGCCGGCCTTCTCGATCCGCCACTCCACAGTCTTCACCTGAGGCAAAAGCAAAGGCTGGGATCATGTGGGGTGGGTGGTGCTTCTAGCCCTTAAATGCACCCTTCGTCAAGAAACCTTGATGGACGAAGTTGTTTCTTGTGCATCCCTCGCACCAGTAAGTCAAAAATGGGCGCTCGTCCCATTGAATGTGCGATGACTCACTTGCGATGACTCACTTGCCCAGTTCAGACCTGGAACTAAATCTCTTTTTGCCATGACGAAACTTGGGAACTCCCCCAAAATTTGCTGGAAAACCAGATCCGGTCCAAGGCCAGTGGATGCGCTTTGGGCCAACATGAATCACCCCTCCCCCTCAAAAAGCAAAACCGGAGAGCCGGATCCGTGGGCCCGCGCCAGGCGACAGCGCATGGACTCCACTTGGTCCTTCACCTGGCCGGAGAGACGCAGCACTGGGCGCAGCCGTGGCCTCAAATCCCCCGCTGAAAGTGAATAGATAACTTTCAAGTTTGTGGGTTAAATGGAAAGCCCCGCTACAAGTGAAGAACTTGTGGATGATGAGTTCGGAAACCCAACCAAACACTAAAAAGAACTGAACAGCGAAGGAACCGGATGGCTGGGAGCCACCAAGATAAGGCAAACCCGAGCTGAGAGGCTTGTCCATGTAGCTCGTCTTTGTGGAGGATACCACAGAACACAAAAAAACTGTGTCCACGGCGTGTCTTCTTTGAGGGTCCCACACAAAAAATAAGCCTAAGAAGATCCAAGCAATAATCAACGCAAACGGGAGGAACCCGCTTGCACTGACAAGCCAACATGAGGGCTTGGCCAGGAATTCTCAACACAAACAAAGGCAACGAATCTGCAAAACATCAGGATGGCCAGAAACCAGGTGTGGAAAAATGCTAAAGTCATATGCCCGGAGCCGAGCCGACCGCACTGTATCCAATTATGTGTCTGTGTGTGTCTCAAGGTTTCCTTTTGGCTTCTCGTTTTACCAAGGGGAGCAGGGTACCCTCAAGCACGCTGGAACGGGTAAGCTGCAAGGGACCAAATTCTGCCGGCCCCAATAAAAATGAGTCACTGTGATTTGCACCATTTAGCCATGCGCTCTAAGTGGGCACATCGTCCATCGGTCACAAAGCAGCAAACTGGAACACCGAACTAGCAGCTGAACTACGGCAGTCAAGGACTGCGGATCGCCTCATGTGCTTGTGCTTCTATGTTCTCATGCAAAAGAACTGCCAGCAATGCTACGGACGCAACCTGCTTAAATTTACTTGGTGGCTGTTGACCCCTCTGCACAAGGCTTAATTTTTGTGGCTTCAATGGAACCTGCACTGGTTCCCAACAAGTTTAAGTCCAAAAATGCAACCAAATAGCCATACAATTTATTGGATGGTGGTACATTCATTGCGTTGTTTCGTGTGCACTTCAACTCGGCCCTGAGCTCCGGAGTAGTCGCACCTGGTCGTACAGCCGATTGTTGATGTGCATGGAATAGAAGAGCTGACCTGACACCATGGAAGACGTGACGTACACCAAATCTCACTTCCTGAGTACATTAGCCAGAACGTCTAAACTCTTTGTTTACCACTAAAATAGTCCAAGCCCAAAAAGCGACTGAAGTCCATGAACTCAGGAAGTGAGAAATGCAGTGGTAATCGATGAGCCGCAGCGGTGCCAGCTGATGTTTTCTACAAATTCATCCAGTAAAACAATCACAGGATGCACATGGCATGCAGGTTGTCACTTCAAAGCAATTGTGGTAAGTTCCCAAGCTCAATATTACCATTTAGTTAACTCAATTTTAGAACACGTCGCTGTTTTGTAATCGTCCGTAAATTGTTAAATTTAGTTCTCACACGCATGGTTATATACTATTTTAGAATTTGACGTTACGACAAATATAACAGTTTTCATATCACAATAATTAGCAGCAAGCAATTATTCAATATAGTTGAACAACATACTGCCTGCATGTTAGGTCGTAGGTTCTCTTGTCACAGGCAATTCATACCCACTGTGTGGCGTCACACAATCGTAGTCCCAAAGCGGTCTGCTAGCATGTTCCAGTCGGCAATTTGAAGAGCGCACCAATTGCAAGCAAAGTATGTCGCCCAAGTTGCTCGTCCGTGTCTTACAAGCAAACTTCCATGTTGAAATGACGTGGCCGTCCGCAAAATGGAAGAAACATGCCGAACCCACATACCACCGTGTTGGCTGCGTCGCTCGGGGTAAAGGCCCCATAGAATTTGTGCTGCCTTTCACCGAGGCTCATGGAACTTGCATCTCAAGATGGCCTTCGCTAATGCGACATATATGTCTTGGGCACATGTCATTTGTGATATGGAAATCACAGCATCAGTAGGTGGGCATGTTCGAAGAGGTCACCCCATCACACATCTCAACACTTTGAAGAAGATTGCAAAATGTGGACCTTGCTTTGTGCAAGTCTGCGTTACCTCAGCAAGGATGGCACACGACATTGCAGTGCCTACCTAAACCTTGAGCAGACATGAGCAGACCGTGCAAAAGCTTAACATCGAGGTACAATCACCTTGTATGCTTGCTAATTAAGTAGCACTGTAAGCAGCTCCCAGGTATGGTTATGCCCCGGAAAACCAACATTTCAAGACACACATGCGCTACCATAATGCGTGTTCATCAAACAACACAGCAAGTTGACGCGATCCAGGCATAGCACAACTCGCAGAGCAAGTTGGTGGCTGTGCTGCTGCGCTCTGGTAACGGCAAACATTGTCCAAACTCATCGAAACCATGGAAAGACCCAGCCGATGCTAGCTTGAAAGAGCCTGCATGGGTCTCTGCCAGAACCAGTCGGATCCGCATGATCCGCCAAATGCGTGATATTATCCTGGTTCCCAAGAAGCATCCCACCGGCCTTTCCACGGCCATGTCTTGAAACACTTGGGATGTGGACTCGCGTCGTGCCGTCGTGCCTTCCAAAGGTTGAGGTCCGTTGCTACGGTCACCTCGGCTGGCGACTCTGCAAGCCCAGCTCCTCAAAGCTTCAAAGGGGAATGACCCAGGGTTTGGGAATGAACCTAGGGATCCAAGGAATCCATAGCGGATGGTTTATAGGGAGCATTCCGGTTTTTAATTCCCTGCTATGATCCTTCACCCAGGACAGCTTCTCAAACCAGAAAAAACAACGGAAGTGCAAGGACTAGCTGAACACAGTGTCACTTGTTTGTAGCTTGTTGCTTACTTACTTGCTGGATTGGGCCAAACAAATATCTGATGCCACATGAAGAACAAACGGAAAACAGAACAGCAATCCCAACGCCGCCAATATGCAACAACTCAAAGCACGTAAGGCATAGGTGGCCTTGTGGAAACATAGATGGCCCTGGTAAATGGAATAAACCCCATCTAAACAAGGGCCCTCTATTTTTTTAGCAAACCAACCAAAAAGGACACCTATGACACAAGGGTGAAGTTTCCACCAAATGCCCACCTGCGGAGATGCTGATCCGATGTGAAGTTCGACCGCTGCTCATTTCTGGTTCCACGCGAGTCTCAACGCACCCACCGCATCTAACAAGCCTGAAAGGCAACCCTTGACCATGCCATAAACCAGTCGCAAGCAACTAAACCTTGCAGAGATTAGACCCAATCCACACTGAACCAAAACTCAAAGCACCCTCGCCAAACGCAAAGGACTAAGTGTCTGCACCAACAGAGCGGGTAAAACAGGATCCTCAGCTCGGTATGAATAGGAAAAAGAGGCAAAGAACTTGAAGACACAAGGGGAAGATTCCTGAGCATGTCAAGTTTTCTTCACATGGCTCACATGGGTGAGCCAAGACCAAAAACACTTGGGATTGGTTTAAAGAAAAACCAGGCAACACGCCCATGTGAAGAAGCTCCCTGGCCGACTCTGAGCCTGTGGCCAGCTGCGGCAACGGCAGGATCCACCTCTCGACGTGAAAGGGAACAACATGCCAGTGTCTCAGTTTCAATCAGTTAACTTTTTTTGGGTCTGCCTGTGCAAATGCTCATGATGTATCTGGGTCGCTTGTGCTCGACTGTGTGAGGGTATACAGCCCTTTTTGCAAAGACATTTGCTTGGACAAACGGATGCACAGCTAAGCCAAATATTAGCTAACTAAGCAATGCTCTTACAACAAACACATGACCAGTCACACTGCCGAATTCGAGGCATCTACCACATGTTTGAATAACGAATTAACTTTCAACAAGCAACAAAAACAAACTGACGTGAGAAGTGCTACGGACGGCATTTCTGAGCTGTCTGCATCCAACTATGCCCTTCAGGGAACTAGACAGGACTTGATGATTAAACTGCAATTTTAAGAAAATTCATCGCTCCTCCCTAGTAAATCCTAATAATACATCATATGCCTCTCTACTTTGGTCTGGGAGAAGCGATGCTTATTAGAAGGGTGCATGTAGAAATAAGGGATTGGAGCCTCAACTCAAGCGAATGACAAATACACAGGCCGGCAGTCGTCAGGAGTGCCAATCCACGGCCGGAAGTCTTGGATGGAAAGACGTAGCAAGCTGCTTCATTCAGGGGTGGACTCTCAAAGCAGAAGTGTGCAGACAGTCTTGTGCATTCAATCTAAAAGCCGGAGTTGACTACTGTAAGCAATAGTGCGCAAAAGCATGTAGCAATTCACGCACGCGCAGTCACCGCTGCAAATGGGCACATTTCACAAAGCGCAGTCCACAAAATACTCAAACCGCTTAACACCTTGAGAGCCCTGGTCAAACCCTGCCGGTATGGCTCCCATGCCTGTATGCGGTGAGCTGCAAATTCATCCGCCAAGCAGAACTCAGTGTCTTCCAACATTCCAAAGCATTAGCACGCTGCAATGAGTGCGATTCGCATGACTGAAGAAGAACCGGGACTCCGTCAGATCTATGGAACTTCCCTGAGGCTGACGCCTCTGGAACCGGCTTGCCCTGCTCTTCCAAGGCCTTCCTGCGGCGATGCGGAGCGGAAGTGGTAAGTGTTTGAAGACCTTCTTGAAGATGTTCACACGAGAGTGCAGTTCTTATAGACGGCGTCCGACAACTGTACTGAGCCGATGAATGCATGCTAATCTATACAAGCAAAACGTACAACACTCAACTAGGCAAGCTCAAACCAGGACACACCGGTGAACATGAGGGAGTGTCCCTGCTCCATGGGGAGTCTAAAGATCCATCAGCTTGCTACGTCCACGGTGCATTGTTTTGATTGCGGTTCGCTTCAACAGCGTCACAAATAATACGACCAGGTTTGATGAACAACAGGCCAACATGATAGAACACACCAAAATCAGTTAAACTTTGGCTATGGGACAAGAGGGTGAGTCTGTTTTGTGGATTCATCTGGAAGCAAAACAAAGTCAGCACGACACTAAGCAGCAAGGACCAAAAAGCAAGGACCCATTGAATCCAGTTTTGACTCTGGGCAATGAAAAGGCCGTCATCGTTGGGACATCAGCTTTCTCGCTGCAACCCTGAAGCAACAAGCCAATAACCAATTCTTTGAAACGAGGAGTATCTGCGAAACGCCACCTGTGTCGGAACGAAAACACAACGCACTTGTGTCCAGTGCAATTTTGTTGCCAGGATTTTGCATGCCCCTCTCCAGAAGTGCCGCAGCATGCCTTTTGGTCCCTGGCTCATGCAAGAAGGATTGACACCAACGTTGCGACCTAACAAATCAGCCCAAACAGTCACTACTTGTACTTTAGAGGGAAGACCCGGTGCTTGCCTCTGTCTGTGTGTGTGTGCATGCTCGTAGATCCACACCCACAATCAGAAACACGTCGGGCTATTCCGAAAGCGGGGACATTTTAGGAAGTGGCTAGAAGCCGTTGACCAAGAAAATAGAAAGCGGCTGAGGCATTCGGCATGCTAGGCAACTTGCAACAAGATAAGATCGCACGTCAAACAACATCAAAAGAACAGCAATGTGAAACGTATCAATGGGTTTCCGGCATGCGAAGTCTCCCGGAAATCCAAACAGCATGCGATCTCGATTTGGTTGCGTTCAAAGGGAAACTTAATTCAAAATTAATTATGTTGTGTTGCAAGACAGCCAATCATAGGGATTTACATCTTAATTCAAAATTCGGAGCAGTATATTTTGAATCCACTTTCATTGCGGACTGGGGGGAAGCTGGTTCAACATGTTCGGGTTTAGCCGGGCGATCGCCAATTGCCCGCTCTCGGTTTGCTTTCAACGCAACCGAAACAAGGGCACCCTAAGCAGATCCCATGACTGTTGAAACAGCTCATGGCTTTGTCTCAGTACACACACACACACCCTCATGCAATTATATTTGGCTTCTCTTGAAAAGCAAACAAAACAACAAAGGCTTTACCAAACAAACACGTAACTAAGTATCGTATCACCAACAAACAAACAAACAAACAAATAAACAACCAACCAACCAAACAAACAAACAAACAAACACACGAACAAACAAATAAACAACCAACCAACCAACCAACCAACCAACCAAACAAACAAACAAACAAACAAAACAAACAACGCCCAATGGACGCCCAGAGTCCCATCTTGCGCACTCCTCCAGTCCGGTGGCTGCGGCGCCGCCGGCTGCAGCGGCGCCTCTAACTCCCGCAATGCCTGGAGTTGACGTCGGCCGGAGAGTTTGGGGGGCATTTGGGTATGGGTATGGGTAGGGCATATGGGTATGGGTACGGGTATGGGTATGGAACCAGAGGACAGGTGTTAGTCCCATGTTCTATTTACGGGGTTCCATTTTGGGTGCCAATTATTTTTGACCCACAGCCATATGGGGGCATATGAGGATGGTTGCTGCTCCCGCAAGTAGTGGGATTCTGTGTGGGGTTTCGCTACGTGGGATGACGCTTTCAAGTCCTCTGAGGCGGACTTTCGTCAGCTAGCATGTTGCACAGATAGGAGCCACAGTGTACTAAAACGGGTATGGGTCAAAATTTAAACCACCAGAGGACCGCAGGTGATAGTCCCATGTTCTATTTACGGGGTTCCATGTTGGGTGCCTATTTTCGACCTACAGCCATATGGGTTTGTCTCAGCACCAAAGACCCATACGGCGCAGTCCCAAGGCTCCAAGCATGGGCTCAAGGTTGCCAGGGCGCAACTTCACACATAGGGCTATGTAAGATGGGGCTATATCAGGGCTGTGGTTGAAATAACCACTGTGATACTGTACAACAAAAAGGGCTTAAGACCAAACCCCCGAAACCAGGAGAGATTCCCTTGTATCACCGAAGTGGGATACACCCCTCCATCCCACAATCCTGGTTTGTCTCAAAGCGGTACTCCTCTTGATTTCTGTTTAAATCTCATCCAAAAAGGGGTCGACTGTTTTGAGAAGCCCCACATGGACCAGGGTTGGGCGGAATTGGCGTTACAGCTTGGTACGAGTAGATGTTGTTTCACTCACTTCCTGAGTGGATGGGACAACAGAAGTAACTCGCTGCTTTGCCTAGCACGAAAATGGTCTTCCCAAAAAGCTTTGAGTCCGGGAACTAAGGGAGCGAGTTCACCCGGATCCGTAAAATTCCAGGGAGGGAAACCAAAGGGATGCTAAACGATGGAGCAGTGGACAAAACCTGCATAGAGAAGGGCTTGGCCAAGCTTGGCTCATCACGACCTGCTTGCCGCGTGTGAAGGCCTTCTGACAGTTGTGAGGGCCCCTGACTGCGCTAATTTCGTGCGTTGCTGGGTGACACTGTGCGCCAGAGAAAAAAAAGAAAGAGAGAGAGAGAGAGACAAAGAGAAAGATACGGGAACATTGGACAAGTACAAGCGCTGGTAGGGACCCCAAGCGGCCTAGCGGGGAAAATATCGTTCACCTATGCGTCCATGTCTGGAGGCCATGTACAGTTGATTCCCTCTGTACTGCAAGCGCACCAAAAACGTGATTAATCACTTGAAAATAAAACGGATGCGGAGGGTAGCTTCAACCTGCTTGAACATGCCGCAGCTAGAGTTTGCACATCCTCGTTTTGAGTTTCCACGTGCTACCTATGTACTTGAGCCCCTGTCCAACTGCGGTATATACATAGTTAGCAAACACATAACTCATAACACAACACAAACGCACACACACACACACAGACACACGTACACTGATGTAAAATGACTCAACACACATATTGTTACCCATGTGTCTCCAAAAAAACATGTTACGCGCTGCTGAGCCGGAAAAGGGCCTCCAGGATCTCGCAGGAGACGTGCAGCGTGTCATCCTTGGCTTGGGAATATGAACCGCTGGTCACTGATGTCCGTCTAGTTCTTGACAGAAACCAAACTACAAAACAGCGCCATTTCTCCAAGCTACAGTACATATGCCAGGTTGCAAATGCACTTTACGCAAGGAAGCACTCTCCCGCATGCTCCACAAAAGGTATTTCATAGCATGCTTCATGCAAGCACCTACGATTTTCAGACACTTGTTCAGAACGAGTGACTTGTTGGCGTGCTTTCCATTTGTTCTTCGGGTCAAAACGATCATTCAGTAGACATCGTGGGAGGCAAGCTCAGATTGTTCTGCGGCCACCAGTGCGACACGCCGTATGAAACTCCCAGAGCCGGATTCTGCGTGTACTCCGGGGTATGCCGTGGGCAGAACTGGGCATCTCAGCCAACATAATTTAAAGAAAAAAGTAGCCTTGCGGTTACACATATATACATAAATAAATATATATTTATCGCAACTAAGTTTTGATGAAAGCCGGAGCTTGCTGTGGCAGCTTCGCGAGAAGGAACAGCTGAAACATTCTGCCTGCAACTCAAACAATGTATGGATGGTTGGCTTGCTGCGTGTTTGGGAAATCAATGAGACCAAGACCTCCCACAACAGCCGTGCAAAAACTCGTTCCTGCGCCGCGACCTGGCACCAACTGCCCAATGCCTGGCCTCCTTGTTGATCTGGTCGGCGAAAAAGCAAAGCCTGGTGGTGCCTGCGCTCTGTGACTGACACAGAGAAAGGGATCCCTATAGAAGGCATTTTGCTACCAACATAACAGGTCCATCTTGTAGTCATGGGTGGCCTTTTGGAAAATAGGTTGGTTTAGAGAGGGAGGAGGGAGGGAGGGGGGAGGGAGGGAGGGAGGGAGGGAGGGAGGGAGGGAGGAGGGAGGGAGGAGGGAGGGAGGGAGGGAGGAGGGAGGGAGAGGGAGGGAGGGAGGGAGGGAGGGAGGGAGGGAGAGAGAGAGAGAGAGAGAGAGAGATAAAAAGAAAAGACCAGCAGGACTTGCGGGGCGGTCTAACTCCCACGCCCCTCTCAGGGGCAGGGCAGAGGGCTCTGCAAATCTAATCGGCACCTCCATCACAGAGTTCAACTGAAAGAAGGTAGGAGAGAAAGCAAAGCGGACTCAAGCGAAGATCATAAAACTTCAATCAAGAGCAGCTTTGGACGGTTTCTCATCGCCTGCCTTTGGGATTGCAAAAGAATTAACGAAAACCCGATATACGCACAGGATCAGATAGATACCAGACCGACAGCCTTTGGACTGGCGAAGAAACGTTTGGCCAAGTTGTGTTGGGTCATGCAAGATTTAGGTCATTGGCAACATATGCGCGCTTTTGCCCGTGACAGCCCAATGCTAAGCAGAGGGGCGCAGGGTGCTATTATACAACTCGTGCAAGATTTCTTCCATCAACGGTGGCCACAAGCAAGTTGAGCATCGAAGTTTCCCGGCATGCGCAGAATGAGTGGTAATATTGTAGCGGCGAAGTACAGAATTACGGATGCGCGAAGCAGCGCGCATCAATCATTACATGCAAGGCTGCGTGTCAAAGATCAGCCGGGAAAACGCGCAGCGCATTCCGGAATCTTGCGGCTCCCACTTTGAAAGGGGCAGTGAAAGAAAAAGGTCTTCAGGCGTCTAGCGTGCTCCACTCTGACGCGTGCCCCAAACACAACTGGGTTCCAGGCCCTTCCCCTTACAAGTCACAAAGACTGCGGCCGCGCCTTTGTGCAGCAGAGGAGCTGGGTTGGAAGTGGCAGAACTGAAGTGTCAAAGGCCCTCTCACCGAGACGCACAAGCTTTTTTTTGCAGGCCCAGCAGTGGGAAAGAGCTTGGTGCGGGTGAATCCTGCACATTGTCAAACCCAAAGACGCTGAAAAAGGATTTGCCCTCGCCACCAAACCGGCCCATGAGAACGACCACCGGCCAGGCTTTCTCCAAGGCAGCCTTCGAAGGATCAGAGTACATCTCGGCCGCGGCTTCGCCCGCCCACTGCCTCGAAGGAACAATGTGCCACAGCAGCAGCCCAGTGTTGAAGGCAAGGCTTTTCTTCGGGTTCACATAGCCCCCGCTCAAGCCTTTCCGTGGTGCGCAGTGTGCACCATATGTGCGGCGCCGCGCAAGCCTCCGTGCCGCGCCGCACGTTGTTATTCCACCAGGCCAACGACTTGCCCTTGTACTTCTTGGCGAAGCGGTATCTAGCCGCAATGTGAAGTCAGCATCGGCTTCTCGCGAAGCTTTCCCATGATTGCGGAGGGCATTGAGGATGACTCAAGCGCTGGCCTTGGTCCTTGTGTCCTCTCGAAGCATGTCGACTGTCACGCGGCGCTCTGTGTTGGCAGCTTTGGTCAGGATGTCCAGCCTGCGCAGCAAGTTGTCCAGCATGGTGATGCACATGTACATCATACACATGTACATGATGCAAATTGTGCATTGGTCCATGATGCATAGCATATGTTCGACTGCCAATCAGTGCAGCAAAGTGAAGTGTGCCACAAACTTGGCATGCAAATAACTGATGGTTGTTCCAAAACTAGAAGAACAGCCAAACCAACTATGCCAGGTTTGATTGTGATTGTGGCTCGGGCGATCTCACATTTTTCCACTTTCTCACAAATATCATATATCAGATCATTCCTAGGCAACTAGGGCATCCACAAAGCCCAGATCGGGATGCTGTTCTCCCGATGAATCCTCATGTACCGCCTGCGCATGAACCACGGCCTATTAACTTCCGGTCTCAGGTGTGATGTGAAGTCAATTGGATCAGGTTGAGGTAGCTGTGGAGGCGGCATGCCATCCGTCTGCATCCGTGTCTGCTGATAATGAAGATGCTGCTGCCTGATGCTGAATCTCACGTGGTCGGGGATACCTCTTTTTTCTTCCGGGGGGCCGTTGCGACATGTTCTCCTACGATCCGTTCCCCAAAATTGTTTTAGTGACTTGAGGTCTGCTGAGAAGCAAAGATCTATTTGTTGGGATGCGCTGTGAAGCAAGGCAAGGTTCAGACGTGAAGTGAAGCAAGGCTTTGGTCGGATGTGCTTTGGAAACAACAGCACACTACCAACCAGCCTAAGCACCTAAACCCCTGGCTCCAAAAGCAGCCTGGTCACAGGACCGGGCAGCTTTGCCACCAGAAGCCAACTGCCTTCGCTTTCGCCACGGCGCTGCAAGCTCTGAAAGGGTGTTGGCTGCCTCAGCCTGCGGTTCACGCTCCTGCGCAGGGCTTTGCCAGAGGCCCCGAGCCAGCGGCCTCTGCTGCAATGTGAGCCTCCTCCTCCGTGTTGCTGGGACTGTCTCATGGAAAGCTTGGCACTTGAGCCAAAATGGCTGCAGGCTGACAATCGCCACTTTCCTGAAGCACCAGCTGCCCCTTTAAGGCCCGTCGCATCGAAATGGTGGACAAATCCAAAGCATGTGCAAGGAGCAAACCTGACACGCCTATTGTGGAATGCGAATGCTGACGCACGGTGGTCCAACTTCCAACGCTGCGACATGTACAATATATATATATATATGTGTCATGTATATATACTTATATATATATATATATTGTACATGTCACGTGTAGTAGCAATCACCTGCCATCTACAGGAAGGAGAATCACAAATTGCTTCGACCTCCCAGGACACCTCTCTTTTGCAAGTGCAGCGGATATAAATCTATCATGCTTGACAAAGCAACACGAGCAACACACGGCGAATTCTTCCAACGCCTCGTACATCAGTCAAAATACAAGCAGCTACCAGTAGTGATGCGTCCCACTACATTCACGCGAATATCAGCCCGAAATTATTGCTAACTTTGCGGGATTGACCAAACTACACACACAACACCAGTGGCACTTGCCAAGACAACACACACACACACATTCTTCAGAATATATCCTGCAATTGCCAAGCAAGAAGGAGCTTGCACTGTTTTTTGGTGGTTGACCTACTGCAAACAAAAACCATCGACATTGCATCAACTGCAGCATCCCTCTGCTGCCAGCACCTTGAGAAGATGCCTATGCAATGATCTTAAAGGCACACATTCAACCCAACCCAGGCCACACGCATGTTGCGGGATCAAACAGGGGAGTACCTTCAGACTGCAGACTTAAAATGCTGAAAGGCTAGCTCCTCCAGTAGAGAGGTCAGAATGCGGGTCCCCCTTTTTTTCCTGTAGTCTATTTTAGTAGGGGGAACCCTCCCTAAAAAAGGAACCGCTAAAAGGGCACTGGGGGACCTAGCAGTTGTGCCTTCCCTCGCTCCAAGCACCCCTTTTCAGAATGGATTCCGAATGGACTTCGATGAGCACTAGCAGTTCTTGCTACCTGTAGCCATGGGATCTTCAGAAACCCGCCCTCCCATACACATATGTGCCACGTAGCAACTGCGTAGGGCGGGGGACATTGGATTTCCCCTTCACAAGTTGCAACATCGCCACTTTTGGCGGGGACATGGCTGCAAGTTTGGAAAGTCGTGGTCAACTAGTCCCCTAGTCCCCTAGTCTAGTCCTCTTGAGTTTGTAACGCAGATGTATGACGACCATCCATTTTCAAGGGTCTCCTATTTTGAGACTAACCCATATGTCTGGGTAAATGATAATATTTCGCCAGCCTGAAATAAGGTGGTTGGGAGGCATGGGGCCATTCCTCACAGAAACTACCATTGTGAGGTCGCTAAAATTCGCCCATCCGCGCCACCGAACTGCGAAACGGGGGTGAGGCCAGCGGGGCCGTCGGCTCGCTTGGGGCTCCAGCCGTAGGGAACTCGACCATTGAAGCGCTTTTCCAGCAGCTGACACCTGAAAGTTCTCAAGCTGGTGGACCCGTGGTATTTGAAGGGACACCAAACAAAACCAAGCTGAAGGGGTCCCTAAGTTTGAGGAACACCCTTCAACCCAAATTGGCTACCCCCTTCAACCCAAACATTCATGGAGAACCTCGGAAGATGGGGTTCTGACAGGACGCCTTGTTCAAAACATATGTGTTGCGGCTTGGTTCTTGACCATGTGCGACACAGGCCCAGAAAAGCTATCCTGTCTCACTTGGCCACGCCAGGACGTAAATGGTAAGCATTTGTAAGCCTTTCGATCGCCTTGAATATACCTGACACGAAACTGGCAAAAAGGCAGCCTGTGCGCAACTGCTAAGCAGGGCCCCTACAAAAAGGGTCCAACTGAGGCCAATAACTGGGTGTGGCGCAAGTGACCTGCAATGTGCAAGATGGTTGTTGCGAGTTCCAAGCGCCATCTTAAAAGTCGCAACGCGCGCGCACGGCAGGCATCATTCTTTGAAGAAATCGTGTAGACCTTTGCAGTCTTGCTTGAGATGTCAAATCCTACTGTGGATGGACCAAATCCTGCACCACCTAAGAAACCCTGGAATAATGATTCCCCTGAAAATAGCAACAAACAATGGTTTCCCACAATTTCAAAGTGGCATCCACAGTATGGTCTTGCGTATGTCTTGCAGTCTTGCGCATGTTTTGTCGAGTCGAGTGGATACTTGCCTCAGCTTCTTGAGTCTCCCACTTGCCGCCAAGCCCCAGCTTGAAGACCAGATTGGAGCCCTTCGTAGCCCAGAGGTACACCATGCAGTCGCCCACCTGGGAAGCTGATAAGGCCATGATACCTGTAGATGTGCCGAGAAAATGCGAAGGGCGGGTCCCTTAAAAAAGGAAATCGATCTTCAGGTACCCTCTCACAGTTACTAAGTGTGTGGAAGGAAGGGTGCAGGCAGGAAATAGTGCTATTGACCCCCGAAAGGTTGCTGCCGTCCAACATGAACGTCACGCCAACAACTTTAGTAATGAAAGACCGAGAGCTGTCGGCAACCGCGCTGTGGGCTATATACCGAGCAGCACGAGATTTCCCGAACAACCTCAGCTCGTCAAGCTGCATAATAAAACGCCACACAGTCAAAGTCCTGATCAGCGCAGGCTGCGAATACTGATATGTCTTACTGTGTGACAGTTTGACTTGCAAACAGACACCACAAATCATTTGTGTCCTCTCAAAACACGAGTTTGTCGATTTTTACGGAGTGGAGTCAGTAGGGACGATAGAGCCTGAGCAAAGAGATCACACCAAAACGCCCTGGGGCGGCTGTTTCAGTCAGTTGGAAACCCATACTATGCTGGCTTCACGGTTTCACACGAAGCCGGTTTTGAGGCGCCATCCGCTGAAGTGTGTTGATTTTTTTTTGCCTTGACTGGGCTGCTCTCAGATCCCCCGCCTTTTAATGGGTCAAACGGAAACTACCACTAAACACCAAAAGGCTAAAAAGCTAAGGAACCGGATGGCTGGGAGCCACCAAGTTGATTTGGTGATTCTGAAACGGAGACTCCGATTACTTTCCCAAATGGACACCATGGCAATGAACTCCTTTGGGCACAACTGCATGGAAGTTCCTTGAACCGGATGCAACACACTTTAAGCAAACACAGAGGTGACAGAGCTGGTTCGTTGTTGCACACATTTCATTGATGGGGTTTAGTGAGCTTATGATTCTTTTGGCTGGCCAGTATAGTGATGGATTCGATCTTGGGAACTTTGCAAATTCCTTTTCTTGCTGATTCCTCAGCAGGGAATGAGAATTGGAATGATCCCTATAAACTATCCAACTGGATGTTTTCTTTAAGGGAATCCCAAAACGGTTCATTCCAACTCATTCCCTATCTCACCAGCCAGCTCTTAACGCATTTCGGACATTTTCTGGAAAGGCCACGGAAAGGCCGGCGCCGCAACGGTTTGCCCATGCGGGCGCGATCGGGCGCGCCTCCTGACCGTCCACGGGTGGATCCTGGATACGGAACACCTGGCGAGATCTCGTGTTTCCAGGAGGAACCAACAGAAAGCCAACTGCAAAGCATGGTGCCACCATGAAACAGCGCCCTGGGTGCTCGCACAAAGTGCGAAATATATTTGTTTGCTGGGGTCCTAATTCCAGCCTAGAATAGAGATCTTCTCAACTCAGGTGCTTTGGCTCACCAGCCGCACAAGTCCGACAGGGATCAATTTTCGAAAAGGGATTCGATGCTGAAATCCACATGGCTCCAGGGGCAACACAATCAGGAACTTTTGCCTGGTTAGTGGAAAACAAAGGGACCCCACAAAAGCAAACAAAATGGTAATCAAGAGCCAGTAATAAAATTGTCGATCTCCAGCGCTTCAAGAATTACCAAGGAATTCCGCACCCATGGCAAGGGGATTGTCCCTTACCCTCCAAGTACCCGGATTGGTTTTGAGGACGTGCCCAGCTCAACGGACAGAAAAGTGCAGGCCCAGGCTACCAGGGACCCAAAGCAGATCTTGGCAGGTGGATTTCCCGAATTCAACCCGGCTCCGAATGAGTCTAGTTTGTCTTTGGTTGGAGGGTACCCCTTTTGATTGGTGGTTTTAACAACAACCACAACAAACACCACGATGTTTAAGGTCCCCTACAAACAACACACCCATATCGCCAGTGGAGCCTCTGTGCTGGCCCACTTGCCAGTTTACCTTAATGATTAATGTCACGCAATGACTCTGCCAAGATGCACCTGTCATAACACTCGGCTGCTGACTTGCTGCGCACAAGTGCTTGAACCCAACAGAGTCAGGTCCTGTTATGCAAGAAGACATAACCATGCACACTTAAACTATTCCATATCTATGCTGTTTGTCAACACTTTGAACATGCAACCTGCATCTACCAATTAATTCCCTAACATCCACTAACCAACAAATCAACAAGCCCAACCCCCACAAGCCAGCATACGGATCTGTCTTTTTTCGAGGGTGCTCCTTTTTTTGGGTTGCTTTAAAGTAACACAACCATCTTGACATCTTCAGGGGGGGGCCATAAAACAGCCTTGCCCCAAGTTCTCAACGTGGGCGGCAGAACGCGCTCTCGGAAACGGTGTTCGAGGGGCGCCTGAAGCTCCAGCTGTAGACCGTGGCACCCGCCCGCGTCGAACTGGGGCGAGAACCTAAGGCTGGGTCGCCGGTTGGCAGAAATGGCTCTGCTTTTATACCCACTTCTTGGGTGGATTAAAAAAGTCCAAGCTTTCTACAGTATTTACCACTAACACGGTCTTCCCAAAAAGCTTAACGTCCACAAACTCAGGAAGTGAGTATAGGGGAACCCCAAAAATATCCACCTAAGGTTCCAGGCTTGGTTTGCAAAAATGGGTGTGTCTCAAAATATAGCACCCCCCGAAAATGGGTGGTTTGCTTTTGGTTTCCTTCAAAACCTGCCAAAAAGGGCTACCCAACAAGGGGACAGACCCAAGCGATTTGGTAGGTGTCAAAATCGGGCCCCACATGTGGATGTCGTTGTTGTCTTTTGGTCTCCCCGGTGAAAAAAGAACCGACCTCAAAACAACCACCCTGGCGGAGAAAAAACTTGCTGGTTCGAGGCAGAAAACTAGAATTAAAATGACCACGAGAAAACATCACGATTTGGAATCCTTGACCTTCCGGTTCATTCCCAAAACCCTGGGTCATTCCTTCCTGAGCACCAGCAAGACTGCTGAGATACTTGATCACTAGTTTCCCACTCGGCAAAACGGCTTGCCCTGTTTTTCGACTGGCAGAAAGACAAGAACTCGATTCAACCAGAGCGGCAATTTGGCGACTGTGACCTCTGTCCCGGTTGCAAAAGATGACAGTTAAAAAAAAAACAAAGACCGCTGCTCATATTAGGCTTTACTATTGCCCACCATGAAACCGCCTATTCAAATGGTGAATCGAGTGTTTGGGTGCGCTGGCTTTGGGCATACACCGTCAAGCCCTCGTGCCACCGGAAATGCACAAGGCAGGCTGCAACTGCTTCGGATGTGAGTCAAGGGCTCGTGTTTGAATGGCGTTCAAAGGGCATCAAGAGAAAGCCAACAAAAACAACCAGGCATGTTCAACTTGACACAAGGTTCGCAATATATTTCCCCTTAAAACATTACCCCCCACCAAGGGACACTCACCTATGGGCCAAGAAGGTGATGTTTAAAAGTACCGCGGTCCTTTCCAGAGTACCCCCCTCGTTAAACATCAAAAAAAGGAAACAACTCGGGACCCCTATTGTGAAACGCTTCCAAATACCATGAGGACTAAGCAAGGGATCATCCAGTCAAGGATTCCGAGACCATTCAGGTTCGAGTGCTCAGCGCGCCGCCAGCTCACATGTGGCTGGATCTTCACGTCATCCTCAAATGAGTTCGGGATGATGCCCAACCAAACATCCGTATTTTCTTGTATGACATACACTACTGGCTTCCCTATTGCGAGTCTGGAACCTCATGCACATGTCATATGACTTTCCAAATTTGCGCGCGCGGTCGAGCTCATGAGACTCAAGTGACCAGGTGTTTTCACCATGGCGCATGCCGTGAGTGATTCTCTGAACCCGCCGGCTGCGCCACGGCAGAGTCCGCCATTCGGCTCCCTAGCGGAGCCTCCGAGGTCGCTCATGCTCAAGCAAGGGCATTTTTGTTCACCAACTCGAAATCAGGCAATATCACGAGGCATTTGAGTTGGGGTCACAGCTCAGCCAATGGGAAATTGTGAAAATTCCAAAGAGAGAACACTGGTGATGGGCGGCTGAAATCCGGCCACTCTCAAACTCAGTGGCCTGGTCTTTCGACCATGGCGGCCATGGCGGCCATGTTGCATTTCAATGACGTGAGCATCCTGGGTCTCTTTGACAAGCCCCCTCCTAGTACTTGCTTCTTCCGAAAGGAAGTCAAATAGAATTTGACGAAACTCGCCTTCATTCTGACACCCAGCCAAATGAATTCAACTGACTCATTGACTGCATCAATGCTTCGATGCACGTGAAGATCGTCCAATGCAATAAACCACTATAGTCACTCATGTCAACCTTGGCTATCGATCCGACTGATAAAGAGTATGCCGCCCTTTCACAATCGCGAGCATGAAGCCCACGTCATGCTCTTGACAGACCTTCCTGAAAGAAAAAACGAGACAGCCATAGTTGTGTCTTTTTGGGGGACCCCCTAAAATTGTGGTTCTCCCTTGGCGTTCCTTTTAACAAACACACACAGAGAACATGGCGGGAATTCGGACCCCATTTGGCCCCTGGAAACCAAAGGGGACCCCCAAAAAGCGAAGCCATCGAAAAGGGGACTAGGTCCTCCAGTAGAGAGGTTAGAAGAAGGGTACCGTTTCTTTTTTCTGTAGACCATTTTAGTAAGGGCCCTCCCCCAAAGAAGAAAAAGGGCACTACCGGAAAAAACCTAGGGGGAGCTAATTCTGGAGTAGAGAACCTGGGTACTCTCCAAACGAAGGACGACACACCCACACGACACGTCCACTCGGAGCCCCCGCCAGGAGCGGGCGCTTAATCTTCTTGGACGCCTCCCGGATTACCCAGGTCACCTGAAGCGAATTTTGGTTGTGACATACTTTGGGTCATAGGTGTCCTGTTAGGGCAAATAGATGGGTTTCCCTGGTAGATGATTAAACCACCAAACAAAAACCAGGAATCGCAAACGATTTTTCTAGCAAACCAACCAAAAAGGACACCTATGATTTGGGTGTGTCGCTCAGATGAATCAGATCATGTTTGATGAGGGGACTCCCCACATATGATGCCTTAAACTTTCGTCAGGGTGTAGCTCCGTTGGAGTCCCGTGAGATCGTCATACATGTGCCTTGGCGCAAACTCAAAGTCCCCGTCTCAGGGTTTCCGAGCCATGTCCCTGGTTGGAACCTCCAAAAGTTGCGATCGTTTTAATAGACGCCACCAGTAAATTGCAACTTTTGAAGGGGACATCCAGTGACTCCAGTGTCTTATAAAACAATTGTTTAACCCCCTGTTGCTGAACCTGCTTCACTCCTGTAGAGCGTGGGCTCAGGCATGAACAGGCAAAGCTCGTACATCATGCTCTACACCGCTTTCGTTCAGAGTGTAGACGCACAATGATGCACCGGAGACAATCTCAGGGTACAGAAGCATGAAAAAAACCGCCTAAAAACTGGTATGCCTAGCTGCCAGCACCAACTTACCAATTGATTGACCAATTGACCGAGGATTTGACTGTGCTTTGTTCTGGGTGAAAGGGTCAAAAGAAGTCAAAGAATCAAATCAAAATCCAGTTCCCATTCATCCGAACCGCAAACCACCACCAACTGGGGGTAACATTGGGAACCCTCAGGTTACTTGAAGGGGCAGGGTACTTAGCAAGTGGTTAGTAAGCCTGGTTATGACCCACACAAGCCATGGTTTTAAGTCTCCGTTCAGTGGGTTATTCCACGATCACCACTTAGCTGAGGTAATCGGTCGACCCTTTAAGTCCTGTCCCACACACGTCTCGCTTGCTCCGACTCGGTTTGACTTGGTGACCGCCTTCCGGGTGTACGAGTTCTGCACTTCGCACAGCCCTGCCCGGAGCCGCGTGGAGGTGTCGTCCAGGGCCTAAAACCGGGACGGAAAAAAACAGGGACATGGCGTCGCAACCCATGGGACAGGGTTTTGGAGACCACTTTTTCTTGCGGGAAGGCCCCTTGATCACTTCCATCAGTGCCCTTTTTGTTTCCCCGGTGCATAATACCCACATCCAAACAAGTACCATCTGTGTTTACCCCAGCTGAGCTAAAAAGACCACCTGCATGGGTGGCCTTTTTCTGGGAAATGGATGATATAAAACCCGCAAAACCAGTGCCACCCATTTCTTTCTAGCCAAACTGACTGATGGTGTTGTATGGTAACTGCAACACACATCAAAATGCTTCCTGCAAGGGGTCATCTTGGATGATCGGCGCACTGCACAGAGCGCGGCGTCGGTAGCGACATAAAGCTGGTTTTTGGGAAACAATGTTTTCACCTCAGTGATCACTGGAATAGGGGAAGGAAGACCTGCGCAGTTCCGCCAATACCTTCTGCGTCCATGTAGTTGTTGAGGAGTTTGCAGCTAGCCGCACCATTTGCGCTGCAGGATGCATTCCGGGTAGAAGCCAAAGACGGGCCAAACAGACTGCAGCTTCTTCCAATGCCAAGGCAGGACAACCAAATCCCACGTTAATGGCACGCCCGCGCCACAGGATGGAGGTGCCCCATCGCGACTGCAAGTGGTTCAGCTTCGTTCTCCAGCCCTGAAAAGTTGTCAGAAAGTACAGCGCCTCAGGCTGCAGTCTTGTCAGAACTCGCGCAAAGTTGCCACTTCCGCTTGCCTGGACACGGAGAAGCCACACTTCTCAGCTACGCGGAGCATTGAGGAAAACCTTTACCTCTAGCCAGGGTGGGTTTTAGCAGAGGAACAGCGGAGAGCGGGATATCCACAAGAAACCCCAGCCACATGCGTTGTTGGGCAACCTCACAATGGACGTCCTCACAAAGCACCTCAGGCCTGTCCCCAATGATAATGACATCAGGTTTGCGTGCTCCACTCTGAAAGGCGGCCTCAGCTGCAGAATCTTGTTTGAACGACATCAGTGCCCTTATGCGTCACCTACTCAGCCAAGCCGTCAGATCAGGTCTCATCGGCGCGCAAGTCTCTGCAATTATCCTGAATCGAAGGCTGGCTCACAAGCATCCTAGGCCCCAGCGGCCCGCTCGATCATCCTGATCCAACATGTAATCTGCGCTTCCAAGCACAAGGTGATGTTGAACTTTGAGTTGGCCGTGCTGGGAACTCAGGCTCTGTCCACCTGCCCGGAGCTCGCGAATGTGCCGCTTGGCGGAAAACAATCATTTCGCAGGGAACGTGCCCCTCCTCCCCAGCGTTCCAAAACGACAATGAGCAAAGAAAAGATCAAGCCTGGAAGGGAGGTGAGTGGCCGGCAAATGAAGTTGATTCGCGGTTACAGCGGTTGGCGAAGTCACCCACTGTGTGCAACTTGTTAATTTGCAGGAATATAACGCAGTCGGATTCTGGCATCTGGGCGTTGGCCACGGCGGCGGGAAGATTGCCGCACCAGAGCTCAATTTGATTGTTGTCAAGGGCGTGTCCATGAATGTGAAATTGGACGGCAGGCGCAAGCTGAGCGCCTTGTCAATCCTGTGGCCAAAGCGCATTTGAAGTCAAAGCTTATTTTGAAGACAGAGGCTGGGATTCCGCACAGAAGACTGCTTCTTTTGGACTACCAGTCCAATGGCGATGGGCTCAACTATCATGAGGGATGCCCACCAACGCCAAATCCTGAAAACTGACCTGCATCTTTTGAGTTGCCTCGTTGGGCTTTCCCCACATTCGACTGCATGTTCGGAAGTGGCTAGCCCCTGAATCAAGAGCATTCAGATGGTCACGAAGGCAAGTTTGAAGCTTGTCAGTCCTGGCAGCACACCCTAGCTAGGCCCTAGCATTGATTCCTATACGCGCTGGATTGGGGGCACTCAGGCCGCACCATCGCGCGGATTTCAATGCTCGTTTGCAACTAGCATGGGTGCGATGCTCTTTGGAACTCACAAGCTGCCTGCGCATTTCTCCATGGTGATGGTATAATCCACAGGACCCATGGGTTCAAGGCCAGGGGTTGAATACGTTCGATTTAGAGCTTGATATCATATTATCTGATTGTGGGGTGTAAGAAATCAATCCCTTAAACAACAAACAAGTCCGGGCCTTGGATAAACACGGTCTCAAAACATGGGCCTGAGAAAACATGGGCACTTGGAGTGACGAATTACTAACATAATATGAAGGCCGGGTTGCACGCTGCTTGCAAGTCAGTCAGGGTTGCCACCTAAAAGCCGTACCAATACCAAATATGCTGAGGTGAACCAGCCTTGCCCATGCCCCATTTCTCTGCTGACCCTCCTTGCGCTGCGCCCGGCAAGTGTGCCTCACTCAAATCAAAAATGAGGAGTTGCAACCTGCAAGACCTGATGCCTGCCCCTATCGCTGGTGGGGAACCCACCTACCTCAAATGGCCCCTGCCTCAAGTCACCCCATAACAAAAGGATGCGCCTCATGAATGAACAAAAGGATTCACTCATGAATGCAAACAAATAAGCAACAAGTGCCTTTAGAGAGTACTTAGAAAGCCATGCTTACGTGGGTTACCTCACCAGGCTTACTAATCACCCACTAAGTACCAATCGCCCCTTCACGTAGGCCTCTACAATAGCAAGCAGCCCCTGGCCCAACGTTCTCTCCCCACCCCCTGCAAGACCCAGGCCAACAGCCGCTGATCCGCTAAGGTGAAGGCCTGCGGCCAATGGCCGGGAAGGATCGATGACAAATGCCTCTGGGACTTGTCTGACTTTATGATTTTCAACCGGGAACCATATACCCTTCCTCCCACAAACAGAAGGCATCTGGAGGATTTCGTCTTCAAAAGACCCGCTGTCAGGTGCCATGTTAGTGGGAAGGAGGGAAGAATCTTGCTTGGTTCAGAGGCTTACCAACAAACAAACGCAGACAATCAGGTTTTCCTGGTCCGTGCAAGGAATCCGAATCAGCTGTTGGCTGCTGCTGCTACACCCAGGATAGCTTGCAATTGCTTGCTTGAGAGGATAGACGCTTTCAAGAGTCCTTGCAACATGTTTTGAGTATGAGGATTTGTTGTTGTTGTTGCTGCCGCTGCCGCTGCCGCTGCTGCCGCTTCTGCTGCTGCTGGTGTTGTTATTGTTGTTGTTGTTGATGATGATGATGATGTTGTTGTTGTGGTCGT
>CAUJNA010003283.1:944712-989712 GCA_963377175.1 Effrenium voratum
TTCCATTTATCTTGGTGTTGAAAAAGCCACATGTTTCAAATGGTTGCAAAATGTGCCCTGCTAAACAGCATGTCATGTTAAAAGAAAGAAAGCTTCTAGCCTTGGTCGAACATCTGTAGCTCACAGCTCTTGGAAACGAGGCGACATGGGAGGGAGGCTCAAAATGGAACGACTCCACCAAGAACCTAAGGCCAACCACCCCTTGGCGACTCTTTTTCTTTTTTGGAAACAAGCCAGGGGCGCCTCAAAAATGTTTTTTTTTTTGAAGATGCGTTAACAAATCAAACCTCGAACGTGACCACATCCTAATGGAAACTCCGGATTCATAAAGCCCTGGTTGATTTTGAGTGGGGGGTGTCCCCTTTTAGTGGGGATTCAGACCCCTTTTGGAGGAGTTTTCACCCCTGATAATGGGACAACATTAACAGAGATGTATTACAACATTATTACTTTTTTACTCGCATAACATTAAACAGGGTTTATTATTAATCCGGAGTGAATGTATCCAAATTTCTGGTTGATATGAATCCTGGGGGTGAAACCCCTCCAAACGTGGTCTCTGAATCCCCACTAAAAGGGGACACCTCCCCCACTCAAAATCAACCAGGCCCGCGCCCACCCGCCTCCGAGCTGGCGAAGCGCTGGTCTTGCGCCGCGCGGGCCTGGCACCAAAAAGACAAAACAAAGGGACCTCCGAGTAGCAAGCGCGGACCACGTGAACTGCGGAGAGTACAGACAAGCACCATGCAAAATCATCTATATATATATATATACACATAGCCGAAACATCAATTTCCGGCCAAAAACTTGAGTATTCCAGGGGGGGAGCACCATATATCTATATATATATAAACTGTATTTTTGTCTGAAGGTCCATGATCCCGGGTTCCCCACACCCTCAATGGGCACGGTCCCCCCCACCTCCTGAGGGACTGAGGGACCTGGCTAACCTCGGATGCCCAGTGGCCCAGTGGCCTTAAGAAAAACTCAGGTGCCCTTTGCCTCTACTCAACAAACAAAAAGGGAAACAACAGGCGCCTGCTTGTTTTGCTTGTTTGTTGAGTTTAACCTGGTTGACGTTGGAAGCGGAGCAAACAAATAAATTTTAGCAGTTAAGAGGGGATTTCCCACTAAACCACAATAAGCAAAAATGCAAAATGTTTCCTAACGACAACCATGTTAAAGGGGAAGCCTTACCCCCCAAAAAAAACAGGCACCGTGTTTTGCTTGTTTGTTGAGTTTAAAGGGAAAGCCTTCTTAGCCAACCATGAAGAAACCTCCCTATCCCTAGCTCGTGGGAACCTTGAACAAGCCCTGACCACCCACCCCAAATCCACTAAACTAAGCCAACCTTTGACCAGCCTGAACCACCCCAGCCCCAACCACTCCACAGGGGGGATGGGGTCCCAAACCAATCCTCAACCACACAGGGTGTGCTGGGGACCCCTACCACCCCTACCCATTCCAGCCACCGGAGGGGGGGAGGAGACCATTGGGGGGTGGGGAGGGCAAGCCCGTGATCATATATGTATATATACATATATGGTGCCCCCCCCAAATGTCGACCTTTTTGTCTGTCTTCATCTGTGATGCCCCCTACTTCCCTCCTTGCAAAGGGAAAAAGACTCTCCAACTCAACCGTTCGAACCGTTTAACCCATTTGAACCCTTTCTCAGAGGAAAGGTCTGGGCCCAAAACCGTTTGAACCGTTTAAACCGTTGAAACCCTTTCTCAGAGAAAAGGTCTGGGCCCAAAACCGTTTAAACCGTTTGAACCCTCTCGCAGGTGAAACCCTGGGGGGGGGGCTTTCATTTGAGAGAGGGTTTAAACGGTTTAAACGGTTTTGGTCAGAACCCTGGAGGGGGGCGGCTTTCCTTTGAGAAAGGGTTCAAACGGTTTAAACGGTTTTGGGGCCCTGGCCCTTGGGGGGTGGGGGGAAGGGGGGGACCTTTCCTCTGAGAAAGGGCTAAAACGGTTAAAACGGCCCAAACGGTTTTAGGCCTTGGAGGGGGGGGGGTCTTGCCTCTGAGAAAGGCTTAAAACAGTTTTGGGGCCCCTTGGGGGAGGGACCTTTCCTCTCAGAAAGGATTTCAATGGTTGAAACCGTTTGGGGCCCTGACTCTCTTCTTTGCTGTTGTTTTAGACATCTTCTGACCAAACCTCGGCTTATAAATGGGACAGAGGTAGATCCAAACCGACTAAAATTTCATCCGGGCCTGGATTCAAGATTCGCTGGACAAGTGTTTAACCTGAAGCTTGCAGATTGTATTTGGACCTGTGCTCTGTTTGGTTGCTGCTTTCCCCGAAGCCGCCAAAAAGGCAGAAACCACTGCAAATAATTAATACCAATGAACTCTGGAAAAAGTAATTTAAATAGGATATCCCTTTCAAGGAGTATTTTTAATTGGCATGTTGATGTCAAATTAGACTTTAAATGCGGTCTCCCTGTCTTCTTCCTTAGTAAGGAAATAATCCTAGTAGGATGTTCCAGTTTAAAGAGAGTCTACATAGGCTTTCCTGTTCAAAGAAGACTTGTAACAAGCCCAAATACAGCCCTTCTTTTATACCAAGCCTATCTAAATCGTTAAACCCAGAAACTCTACTAGAATTATGTCATTATGAAATTATGTTAAATTATGTTCAACCAATTAAATTGAAAACATTTCAAAATATAATTTCGATTTTTGTCAAATTAGATTCTAAAGGGGGTCTCTTTTTCCAGGATTTGTTTCAATTATCTACAACATTTGAGTGGAGTTTAGTGAGAAAATAATACTCGCACGATTTCTACAATAAAGATAATCTAAATAGGTGCCCAATTCAAAGTCGAATTGGAAACTGGAGTTTAAACCGTGTTCTAGTTGTAGTTGGGATCAGACATTAAATAGAATTTAATAGGGACATATTTCTAGTTTCTGGTAGAGTGTCTAGCTTTAAACGATAATTTAAGTAGGCGTTTGTTAAAATGATATTCTTAATTGGAATTATAGTTTCAAGTTCGACTTTGAAGTGGGTCTCGTTTTTTAGGATTATGATCTCCAATGAATCTAGGTAGACATTGACAGTGAAACATCCTAATATAATTTCTAGTTGAAGATGATGTATATAGGATTTCGTGTTGGAACCATATGTTTACTTGTGATGCTGTTTTCCCAGGTAGAATCTAAATAGATTTTAGTAAGGCACCTATTTTTGACGCTTTCTCCAAAGCACCAAAAAAGACATAACACACCGCAAATAACATTGCAACCAACAAACAGGTCGTTTTTTTTGTTGGGGGGGGGGGGGGTAGCATATATGTATATATGTGTATATGTGTATGTATAATGTATGCATGCTTCTGTGAAGAGGTGTGTATAATGTATAAATATCAGTATGCTCATGCAAGTAAATAATCGCATGGGTGTGGATGGCCATGGTATCCAAGGTACGCATCCCGTGCATTGATACTATTCAAAACGGCGCCAGTTGCCTATCGGCTTTGTCGCGCTTTCACTATACCAAGAGGATGCCAGTTTTATAGAGATTCGGAGTATGTCATTTCTTGAGTTGGTCTCCTTTTGGTGGTTGTTAAAGTGAAACCAACGCGAAACCGTAGTCCATTTTGGGGGCTGCCCCGTTGCGAGACCGGGCAAGTCTGCCTAAAGTGTAGGCCAGAACAAATGTGAACCCCTTTTGATTGGTACAAGAAACAGTGTCAGTCTAGCCAAATATCTGAGCTCTTACACATACACGCATTGCCCGCTTGGTCATGTCACGGACAAAGACCCTTGGTGACTCAACAAAGCACAATGATGCTGTTAAACAAAAACACAATGCAATTGCTTGTCAGTCCTTTCTGTCCTGACTATTCCGGAACTCGCATGAACACTTAGCCACAACCACTTCTCCAAATCAATGTAGGGCTCTTGATCGCTGGCCCAAACACATTGCAATATGCACATATAGTGACTCTGCAAATTGCTGCGTCTGTCCATGTCCACCCATTACAACACTCACCTATGCATTGCAAGGGAACCAAGCGAAAAGCAAGATGTTAGATCCATGGTTGATCAACCCGTGAATTTCAATAGCCATCCCGTGTCTGATATTGTTCAGTAAAGGATCAGTATAGTTCCCAAGAGCAAGCGGGTACACTCCCTCAGACTAACATGGAAGCTCCCAGAAGGCCTCTGTAAATGGAACCAAGTCTTCCAAACGGGTCCTGGGAGCTTCCATGCTAGTCTGGCGGAGTGTACAATATTTGAGGCAACAGGATGCTCCCGATTCTGACGCAACTTCCCAGGCTCGATGATGATAATACACCGCTAGGGCGTTCTCCCAAGAACAGAAACTTCAAGCATGCCTCCCAGCTGATCAAGTGGTCCCTCCAGCCTTTAGCTATGAGTTCTTAGATGCTCTAAAGGGGAACACGTTGAAGAGTTTGCACGCTTGTATTTCTTGTCGTTGCTGATGGCTGAGCAGGGCGCCCAGGGCTGTCCTTTGACATGGGAAGCAACCTGTCAACACCCAGGCATGGCCTTCATTACATGCCTTTAATCATCTTGGCCTTGGGTGAGATCCATCCATCTCTGACAAAACATATTACAGTTCCAAAACCCGCAACAAGACGCCGTCATTTGTGAAAGGACACTTCATGTATTGACACTGTACGGGCAAATACGCGCATCTTCATGCATCTTCCCAATAAAAATCTGCAGGCTCTGGGGGGACCCGGGGTCCCCCAAGGTCGTGGGGGGGGCCAGTGATGTTGACCCAGAATTAATAAACCCGTCCCATTATTAGGGGGGTGTTACCTCCAAAAGTGATGAATCCCCAATAACAGGGGACAACCCCCCTATAAATCAACCAGGGGTTTGTTAATCCGGGGTCAACATTAGGTCTGGGGAGGGGGGGGGGTCCTACTTCTCCCTAATCGTAATCGCTCAACAACGCCCGGAAGAATCGATTCCCGAATTTCGACATGATAATTTGCCTGCTGCTCTTCCTGGAGCGATGTCTCCGTCCGGCTCTTTGCAGCCTGAAGCCGACTTCGGTTCCGAAAAAAAGGCGGATGACTCTGGACACACGATGCTAAGATATGTACAGTACACCAAACCAGACAAATGCCCACAATCTATACATGTAGATACATGTATATGGTCACCCCCCCCCCCCGGAAACCCACCTTTCTGGTGATTGCACAGGAGACAATAATCTGCAGATGCTCAACGTCCACTTGGTTTGCAAGTGCCTCGGAGGAACCACTGTAATTTACAGCGTTTGTTTGGGTAAGATTTGTTATAGTCCCAGATGTTCTCTATGTGTTTGATGCGAAACAATCATCAATAAGCTACGCAAAAACAGAAAAACAAACAAACAAAAAACACAAACACGGACATGCAAATTCATCATTGTTGACAATACTGTTGTTTGTAGGGCTGCCGTCTTTTCTAAAGCTACACCCACACTCCAAAAGCTGGACATGACGCCAATCTACAGCAAGGTGTTCACCTACACCTGGTGCTCACAGACATATCTGTGTGACGGTTCCTTTTGACAAGGCGTTGACCGAAGCAAACAAAACTGGTCAGCATGGTCATCTTGGTTTTTGCTTTGAAGTCTCTTAGTTGTTGAACCAATTATACATATATATATATATATATAATATTGCACTGGATGCGTCTTTAACTAAGGCTTACTAAGGGACCGCCAACCATGATTGGTTTCCTTTTGGTTTCCCTTTAAAACCAGCCCAAAACCAGTATCCTCGAAGACACACCCATATTGGAACTGGACAAAACAGCAATGCATCGTCTTGGGGTTTTGACCGACCAGATTCGGTGATTCGGGGCACCAGGGCGAGAGGTTGATTCGGGTCAGGTCAAGAGAATAACCGTCCAGTGTCCCCTACAATCTCTGTCTTGCCTGAGGCCTGCATGACCCCGAGTTCCTAACACGCGCCAGGTGACCACGGAACTAAGCTCTGGGCTGCCCAGCTGCCACGGGAGAAACGCCGCTCTTTTGCTGATTCATGGTTTTGTGCAGCGGTCACTGGATCTCTCCTCACGTAGCAATTTCCTGGTGAGTTCCAACCAAATTTTGCCGCTTTGGAGGTCACAAAAAGGGACAGGTGTGATTCACTGTTTGCCGGGAACCAATTGCGGCAAACTCGTGCATGACCAAGATTGGGTGTCTTTTTTTGAGGGGACCCCTTCTTGGTGTCGGAAAAAAGGACACCCAACGCATAACCGAAGCGCCACCCACACGTCAAACACCGGAGTCGGCCGAGCGAGTCTTCGCCTGAAGGAACTCCGCGGTCTTTCGCAGGGCCTCCTGCTTGTTGTCCTCTATGCTCGCCGCCAATAGCTCGCCTCCAGTAGCTTTGACAATTGCTCAGCGACCTACGGCTAAGAAGCAGGCGTCGCACGCAGGACGTCCAATCATGAATGTGCAATCCGGGCAACCAAAGCAAACATGCACCACAGGAAACGAGCTGGACAGCCTTCAATATTCTTGCACATCGCGCATACTCTGGAACCAGCGTGGACACCCAGTGCAGAACTTGCGAAAAAAATCATCGAAACATTGGTTTATTGATTAAATCAACTCAACCACAACGTCAAAATCAGAATTTCCAAGCATTGCTAGTTCCTTCCTGGCAAGCAAATGATACATTCACCCGACACATACACACAAAACAACACAAAACACAACAACACCCCACACACACACACACACACGCCCAGATGACATTGAGGCCACCAAACAAACAAACCTTTTGGCCTGCAACACATGTTTGCATATTTCCACAGACGAACACGTGGCTTTTGAAGCTATCAGCTTGGCTGCGACATGCGGTGGGAGTTAATGTATCCTTCACAACTCTTGGAATGGATGCAAAAACCTGCTTTTTGCAAGCCCCTGCAAAAAAATGAACAGAACCAAACAAAAACTCAAACACAACTAAAACACTTGCCAAGAACAGAAGTATCACAAGCATCCACAACATGTAAGACATCAATATAAGCTACCAGTCAGCTCTCATGCTACTCCTCCCGCACCGGAAAGGCGTCTGAGAGTCTGGCAAAGCTTCTGCAATTCAACCTCAGATTGCACATTCAGCCGGCTGCTTCTTCAAATTGATAGTCAAGAAGTCATATGGGCTATGATACGCGCATGAATGGCTAATACGTGTAGCACCACTTTACGCATTGCATACCTGCGTGGCAACGCAGCCCTTTCGAGGAAGCAACACAAACTCCTATCACCCGGTCATTTCAGCACCGGCTCCTGTTTCAACGGGCCTCCAGTGAATCAGCAGCTGCAAATGCTCCAAGCTAAAGGAGAGCATGTTCCAAATCGGATGAGAAGCCTGGCAGCAAGGGGCGAACAAATGAAGTCGGCCCCTGTGCACGCACAGAAACACCTCAGCTGCCACCAGTGCCATTGGGATAGGTTCAATTTGACGTCGCAAGGCCAGCATATCTTGGCATTGGCTGCCCTAAAAACCTCCTTGCTGACTTCTAGTTCATGTTGATCCTCTCTTCATTGAAAGCACACCCATTGACGGGAAGCAAATGTCCGCATTCACAACAAGATTCACAATTGAAGATTGTTGATCAGAAGTCATCGCGCGTTCTCACTCACGACACTCTGTCTTGGGGTAAGAAGTTTGATCTTGTGACAACCCTGAAGAAGGCCGGATAAGTCAATCGCAGTTTCACACGCGAAAATACAGAAGGGCGTAGGTGCTCTGAGGCCAAGCTCAATACGGAAGCAACATAAGTTTGGCGTAGCTTCACTCAAATTGCCCACCATGCTGATCAACCCAGGAATGAAGCTTTGGGCCTTCGGGAATGTAGCCTTAGTGTTCCAAAGCCAATATTCTTCAAGAAGAAAAGCAACAAACAACTCATGGCAAGGCACAGGGATCATGTTCTCTTTGCGATATCGGGGATGGAGATGCTTAAGTCAGACAAATGTCCGGCCACCGCAAGCCGCAAGCAATCGCCGACACAGCCAATTAACAACACATATTCAAATTGTCTCTTTGTCACGAAGAGGAAGCTTTGCAGGGCGGCTTTCTGCAATTTGGGACATAGGGTGTACCCTACGCAACCATCCAACATTGGCAGCAATAAGACAATCTGCAGGTTGCTGTCCGAATGTAGCAAACCGACCTTTTCAAGAGATAAGATTGACTTAGCAACTCAAGAGCCTTGTCACGTCACGGTCACGGCCCAAGGGCGGAGCTCGGAAATGCTCTTTGCATTTCTGCACGGACTCGGACATCTCTGATCGGACCTGGTCCGACAACTCAGCTACCTCTTCAGCAGATCCCATGGATGGGACAAATACAAAATGGGCGTGTCTTTCGTTGAGGATACCGTTGTTGTTGGTGTTTTAGAGGAAAACCAATAAGGAAAACCACAATTTTCGGAAGTCCAACCTCAAAAGACACACCCAAAAGTTGTATTCACAAAGCTCAATTCAATCAACCCGGATAGGAATCTTGTGGTGAAACTGGCAACCAGCTCGCTTTGTGAGCTTGTAATGTAGCTTGCCCAAATGGAATGTGTTATTCATTGACTGGAAGCTATCTAATAGGGGCCGCTCCAGGGTCCGGGCTTCCGAACCTTTCAACCGAGCGGGTAAAGTTTGCAAAGGCACTCATTGGCTTGTCAGCAAGATGCCAGTTCAAGACGCAGATTTGCTTGAATTTGAACGCTGCTGGGTCCAGCAGCCAGTACATAGGAAACGTAATCAACCAGTCAATCAATTCAACATTTGGTCGTTGGCTTTTTTCCCCTTAGACACGTTTGGACATTAATGAAGCTTCCGCGGACCCTTCCGCATCCTTGCGCCAAGAGGTCCCTTCCGCGGACTTCCTCAGCATATGTGTTTCATCGTTTTCTTTCGCAAACCTTCTGCGCCGAATGTCGTACAAGATTTGCTGCCGCGAGTATTGGCGCAGAAAGGAAAGTCAGTTTAAGTAAGTAAGAAGAAACCCCAACGATCATGGAAGTGGACAAAGAGGTCCCCCAAACACAAAGTAGTCTTCCGACAGCTCCCGGTCAGCGTCCATGATTCTTGGAGGGAGGGCAATCATTCAAACAGAACGATTCTACTGAAAGAATGAAAAGAACGCTCGGGCCCGTCCACGTCCCATGAGTCTACATGTCTCTCGATTCTCGGACCGTATCAATCCGTCACCCCTGGAACTGGGCCAACTCTCTAGGTGAATATCGTCTTGTTTGGAGTTGGTACCCCTTGTTTGGTGGGTTTAAAGGAAAACCAGGAGGACATTTTCGTGGGTTCCCTGGATCACTTTGGAGGCTGCTATTCCCCGGGTCAGTTTTTGGTGGGTCCCCTAAAAAGACACACACAAATATTTCCACTTGCTGCCGGCAGATGCAGATCCATCCCATTCAAGCAGATTTGCGATCCATACTTGTCGGCGGACGCGAAACGCATCGGAACCAAGGCAGGCACATCAGCGAAGTCCTGCAGTTGAAGGGCACCGCACTTCGCAACCCAGCTCTCAGTATGGAGCCTTTGGAGCCTTTGGTGATATTCGTTGAGAAGGGCAGATTCTCGGCTTGTTGTTTGCATTTCTTCTTTCTCGGACTTCCTATCGCTGGAAAACGATGCGTTTAGATGGTGCTATGTGTTGGCCCTCTGCATTTGGAAAGACCTCTACAATGGGTGTATCTGGGTGTGTCTTTTTTGGGGGTTGGTGTATCAAAGTGAACTACGTGCTTCGTTCCCGCGTGTCAAAATGGTCTACCCAGAACCATGCTTCAAGAAGTAAAAGTGTGGAATTCCGCACCCGTTTATGGCAAGGGGATTGTCCCTTACTTACTAACCTTCATTTACCCGAATCGGCTTTGAGGACGTGGCTCACATGGGTGTGGGGTTGGACAAAACGGCCCCCAATCAACGCAAAATCAACAGCATCTTCCATTTGCTTAAGCCCCTGGCAAAAAATAGTATGGCCAGTAGTGGAATCGATTCCTAAAAAAAAAAAAAACATTTCAGCAAATGGAAAAAACAAACGCCCCATATCAACCCCAATCAACCCCAATCAACCCCCATCAATAGCCTCAGAAATGTCCTGGTCCAGTCGCTCGCAAAGAACGTGGAGCTCATCTGAGAGGGTCTTGCGCGACGCCTCCTGGCAGGAAATGAACAAAACATCGAGGGCCGTGACCAAAGGGAACCCAAAACTGGAGTGAGTTCCAAGGGAAACCGAAGCAAATGTGGGTGCAAACCACAAGAAACCCCAAGCTTCAAGTGGAGAATGGACTTTCATGTGGTAAAAGGCTTGAAACATGTGCCTACCCAAACACCTGGAAGGGTTCGCTTGACTCCAAGAATTCACTTCTGGTGGCCAATATGTAACTTAGATTGGGACAAGCATTGGGGACCACCATCCCATTCCTCACCCCTTGTCCAGATGATCTAAGACCATAAGATCCAACGGTAGCCAGGGCCAGACTTCCGCTTGCATCACCCGGACGACTGTTAACAAATGAAACGCAGTTCTCTTGACGTTCTCGTCCTGACTGATATTGGGATCTGTTTGGGTGGCAATTGCGCACAAGATAAGGTAAAACTGCACCTTGCAAACAGCTGAAAAGGCAGTGGCCTGCTGATATCCGATGTCCTTTGAGTTCAGTTTCAGCAAAGTCCAGCTTTCAGCAACCTTTTACCCAAGGACATCATTTTGCCTTGCGTTTTGGGGCTTAAAACGACCAAGCTCCCCCGGTTGTATAATGCTGCGTGCCTGAAAACGGGGGGCACTCCAATGGCTGCTCTACCTTTGCCCTCGAACACAAACCCATATGGGCCTGTCCTTCTTTGAGGGATCCATTTTTGAGGGTTGGTAACAGGAAGCCAAGAGGACAATCACCACTTTGGGGGGGTCCCCCATTTGAAGACACACCCAAGGCTGGTGTCTGCCGCTTTGCGGGCGATGCGCGATGCCGAACGCCCACCAGCCCGGGTTCAAATCGAGTCCGGCCTCAAGCTGGCGCAGCTCCTTCTGAAGCTCCTCGCAAGCGCAAATGGTAGCCGCTGGAAACCACTCCCTCAGACTTCCATGAACCGTTAATATTGATGGAGCCCACCATTCACTGAATCAATCGAAGGCGCTATTCACCACAAACTGAGATCATTTACTGTAAAGCAACCTCCGATTCATTGAGCCAACATTTTCCGGCGTGGTTTGGGGAGCACCCCAAATCTCTGGGTGTCTCGTTTGTCAGGGGACCCCCAACACTTGTGGAGTTCCTTTCGGCTTCCCTAAAAAGGCAAAAAAGGGGTACCAACTCCATGTCTCTTCCTCGCGGTTTTCCTTTCGGTTTCCCTTTAAATCCGCAAAAAAGAAAACCCAACTCCAAAAAAAACACCAAAGCGAGGCATCCCGCCACCCCCCTCTGGTTTCTCCGAACTCCCGGCTCCCATCACCGTCTTTGAACCGGATGGATCGCCGTCCTCGTCGGAGCGCCGCAGCTCGTTCTTGAGCTCCCCCATCTGCGCCCCGAGTCGCTGCTCTAGGGCGCGGCAGCTGGCGCCGGCGAAGGCCTGCGAAGCCCCGAGGTGCCGTCCACAAACTGTCCGCATGAAAACCCCCAACTAAGACCCAGCAACCCCCAAACCCCTGCCCCACTTGAAGCCACTACTAACCACTACCCACTGACCCATGAACCCCCCTACCCACTAACCACTACCTACTAACCACTGGTAGGTGGTGGTGGGTGGAACCCATCACAGGCTCTCTGTTGGACGCCAGTCAGGTTCTATGTTAGTGAAGGATAAGTATTCTCGTGGGGTGTTCCAAATAGAACAAAGAACTGTACAATACTATTGCCACTGTTCTGATTGTCTGCAATGCCGGCTCTTTCGCTTCATGCTTGTCCAAAGGAACATCCAAATGGGCCTTTATTGCGCAATATCTCGCAAGGGAGGTAAGTGGTTACTGGCATGAAGCTCATGAAAAGAGAGAGAGAGAGAGAGCAAGCTCTGGGAAGCATCTCTTGACTATAGGGGGCCTTTTGGTAAAATAGCTGGCACTGGTAAATGGGGCATAAACCCCATGTAAACCAGTGCCATTCATTTCTAACCAACCTAACCCAGCAAAAAGACACCCTATGCCCCGGAGCTCCTGAGCTGTGCTCTGGGCAGCACCGGTCCCATGTCTGTGGAAGTTCTGAGCCTGCCTGTCACCCTGAGTTGGAAAAGCCAGATGTTTGTCAAAAGCATCCAGCCAACTGCAGCAGCTTCCTGCAGGTGCTACTGGAAAACTCACATACCTACCAGTCATGGGCATGTCCCTGTCAAACCGATTCTAGGTCCGAGAGGTTAGAATAAGAGTACCAACTGTTTTTGTTTCTGTAGTCTATTTAGTAGGGGAACCCTCCCCCACTGCGGGAACTAGGATTGGAATCCGTGAGCAAACGAAATGGAAACAGGAGATTGCCTGCAATGAACGTTGCTTGCCGCACTAGGGGACCAAAGCCGATTGGAACCAATCTTGACCGAGCCTGACCGCTCCGATCGTGGCAGCCATCCATCATGAAACGCCCTCTGCATTCCTGTCCTGCGCATCTTCAGCCACCCGCTGTGTGGCTGCTTTGGCCTCACTCAAAATGAACAAGCTGTCATTTTCTGCCACGTTGTCACCTCCCCGCCACACATTGTCGGGTGTTTGATTGACTTCAGAGATTGACATAGTGCATCAACATGCCTGCACATCACGTATCTGATGCTGACAGGTCTGTAAAGAATGAAAACGCAGTCTTGCGCGAAAAAGCCGTTTTGCATTGGAAAACTAACAATCAGGCCGGCAAATATGGTCTAGGTCGTCCGTGGAGAGGTTAGAATAAGGGTACCCTTTTTCTGTAGTCTATTCTAGTAGGGGACCCCTCCCAAAAGAAAGGGTAAAAGGGCACTACTGGGGGGACCTAGGTGGAGCAACAGGAAGACCAGCCACCGGCTTGAATTCAACCAGGAGACCTCACGAGCCACCTGAGTCTTTCTGTGTTGCGCATAAGCCAAACTGGATACACTCCCTCAGACTAACAGCCAAAAACTGCCAGACGGCCTCCGTCAATGGGTCACCAAGTCTTCCGATTCGGGGTCCATTCGGCAGCTTCCGGGTTAGTGTGTAGGGTACCAACTGGTGGCACGGCTTGGGCACTAGCTGTGGGCAGGCGAAAGGAACCAGGGCAACTCAGTTCCTCAAATCTCCAGGTGAGGTATTTACTGGCCAGGGTGGGCTGGTGAACGTCGAGAAACATGGCAACCCCATGCAGGGTTTGGCGAAGTCTATATTTCTCACCAAACTCCCAAACCGATATGTATTGATCTCAAAGACATGGGACCAGAAAGCTTACATGTAGGGTTTACGTTTGGACCGCTCATGTTCCAGATCCCGAAAGCGACAAAACTAATTGGCAGGTCAGCAACAAAAACACCAAGGAAAAACTGGCAGCCACTTAAAGAAGTACTCATAACCAAGGCTTGGACAAAAAACACAGGACAAAAGCTTTTGCTTTTTTGTTCATGGTCCACTTGCTGGCCCCGTCTCTGGTTCTTACAATCACGAGAAGAAGCACTGATTTTGACTGAATTCCCCAATGATCTTGCACCCTTTAACTAACCATGCCACAAATCCACAGCACTTTGCGCCGGAAATGATACACAGCCAAGCTGTCAAAACTGATGCGGCTGGGGCAACTACGCCACAAATGTCCGAAGCAAATAGCTGGTGCAAAAAGCCTCTAATTCCATTGACGCGGCCAGCAAGCAGCTACATCGGAAAGAAATCCCAGCACCTGATCTGAAACTTCCTTGCTCGCCCGACACGGGGAATCAACAACCGCCTTTGTTCCTGGCTCAAAACCAAACCAAACCACTTCAAACCTGTGGCGTAGGCATCGGCATCCCTCAAAAACGAGTGGAGTTTGGAGCCCGGTGGTTCGGTGTCCCATCTATCCTCTACAAGAAGCAAGGGTGCAAATCCGAATCCAGTTGCCACCAATCCAATCCACCAAAGGGTTACCTGAAGGCAACCAAAACTCACACACACAAAATCAAACACAAACAACAAAACACAAGAACAACCAAAACACTCAAAAGAACACCAAGCACGAACATCCGGGACGCTCATGTTTTGGCTTCAGCTGGGTCACCACTTCCAAGTCCTTCGCCAACTCTCCTTTGGCCACCTCAAGCTTGGCAGAAGCTGTGCTTGGCCCCGAAAAGAACGGTGTGGGCGCCTTTGTCATTTTGGGGTTCCTGTATGTGGTGCCTTTGATAATCAATGTGTTTGGAATTATTTTGTATGTGGTGCCGTGGATAATAAATGTTATTGACATTCTATTGTATGTGGTGCCCTTTGATAATGAATGTTTCTAGAACAATTCTATTGTATTTGGCACCACTCTATCGTATTTGGTGCCCTTTGATGATGAATAATTCTGGAACGACTCTATTGTATTTGGTACCCTTTGAGAATCTGGCATATGAAGTGACAGCAAACAGTGTTGACCAGCAAAGCTTTGTGTTCGCTATGTTCGATCAAGTAAACCTTGTGCTCGAACTATCTGACAACCTGGCTTCATACAACTCTACTTCCAGCACGGGTGCTGCAGTGATTGTGCTCACAGATCCGGTGGAACTGGTTTGGTAACTTGCCGCGTTGATGTTGTGGCAGTGTCAGCACGTCGCAAGATGTGTGCAACTATAAGTTTTACCGTGAGAAGCCAAGCCCAAGAAACTGCCCAGCAAAAACAACACAAACAGGGAGCGAACGAAAAAACACATGCGTCATGTGACATGTACACAGCTACTTATTCACAACAAACCGGATGACGGCCTGCCAACTTGCCGACGCACCAACATGGAGAACATTTATAATAAACAGAAGCGCTCGTAGGATTTTAAGTCGGCGAACTCTGCTGACGTGCATTGCTGACACCTGAGCTCTTGAACTTCCGTGTACCACCGGCACTTGCGGCGCGTCCCTGCAACCTGTCATCTTCGGCCCTGCCTGCAGCTGAGAAATGTTGTCTTCGCAGGCAGGCACCTGCCAAAAAACAGCCCAAATGAGCAGTGAATGGAATCGACATTTTGAGAAGTCACTTCTTTGTGCCACACAAAAAACCGCCTTCGCAACAGTTTCCCTTCCAAGTTGGAACCACAAACACAACTCAAACTGCAAGTCCTGCGCTTGGAGTCCTTGTTTTGCCGAAACTTCTAGAGCTTGGTTGTTTTCGGGCGGCGCTGCTCAAACATCCGAAGTGAACACCTGGCTTTGCTACGTTCGCAACAAATCGGAAAGGAGCGCTCGTTTCAAAACCCTCGGAGCGCCCGGCTTCAAGCCAGTGGGAAGCAGATTTGACCAGAGACTAAGCCAGAAACCAGAGTCACTCCGAGAGCCAATGGGACAGAGAGAGCTGTGCCCAAAGCTCCGTGAAAACCCGGACATTGCAAAAGAGTACCAAAAGAGTACTGAAAGCTAGTCTTGGTCCTCCTGTAGAGAGGTTAGAATAATATATATAATAAGGGTAGAACAAGGGTACCAACTTTTTCCTTTAGTCTATTTTAGCAGAAGAACCCTCCCCCCAAAAAAGAAACGGGTGAGAAAGGGCACTTGGGGAAGTTCTCGAGACGCCCATTGCTTCAAGCCTCGCAGCCGCTCTGACGTCTCTCGCTCTCGAGGATCAAATTGCGGAGCCAAGAATTTCAAGACACTCAACAGTCACCGGAGTTCCTCAAAAGTTGATCAATGAACTGGTGGGTTCCCTTGAATCTGCGGGTCACCGGAGTTCCCCCAAAGTTGATCAATGAACTGGTGGCTTTTATTTTGAAACTGCCACATTTGGAGGTCCCAAGAAGGGCCATGGAGGAAAGAAAGCCTGCTCAAACACGACGGCAGAGGGCAAACTCCGTGTCTCTGCGTCTCGCGACCTTGGCTTGGAAATCTTTCTGCAAGCGCCCGATCTGCGCCTTGCGAACGAGCGAGGACTGATTCCCGCAAGTACAGTGGTTGGCAGCACGCTACACACACATGCACACAGTCAATTTGCCAAGCAAGCAGGTGAGGGGGATATTGTCACAATCACAATCGCCCCCACTATAAATCATCCTCCTCCTCCTCCTCCTCTTCATCATCATCATCATGATCATCCTTGCCTTTTTGTATGAACCTGCTAGACTCCCCCCCTCGTTTTCAAAACGGCTTTCCGGCCCAGCGCGTGTTTCTTTGTCCTTTTTGCCTCGCGCCTTACACCCCCCCCCTCGCAACGTCGCCTGCAGCTGGGCCTTGAGCTCCGAAAACTCCTCCAAAGTCACCAGAATTGGCTTCTTCCCCATGGCATCGGATTGGCCCGGCAGTCGTGGGCCTTCCTCTTTGGCTTCGAAGGCCCAGCCTTTTTGCAGATGTGTTGTTCATGTGCTTCTGTTTCTTCCTGATTTTTGTTGGGGGGGGTGGGGACGGTAGAAAAACGCCTTGTTTTGCAGATGTTCTTCTTTCTGTTTGGATGGGGCACCGGTCTCAGGAGTTCCAAGGCCAACCCTTCTTTCTGTTTGGGGGGGTGGGGATGGTAGAAAGATGGCAGGCTGGTGGACGTTGGGCGATTTTTTTACATCGCCAAAAGCTAGAGCCACGGATAAGGAGGACGTGTTCATTTTCAGCCAATTCAAGTACAAGGAAGCAAGGAATATCAGTCTGGGGATCCAGCTGCGGAAACTCCCTCTTAGGACCCTTCTGGTTCCAGGCACGTGCAAAGATCTCCGGGCGGCCGAGGATCGTCATCTGCCTTTGGCAGGTACTGAGCCGCTGCGACAAGACATCAAGTCTAGACTGGAACTAGGACGCCAGCAAAACAAAATCTTTGCTTTTGCCTGGTTGGTGGAAACCAAAGAGACCCCCAAAAAGCAAAAGCACAGCAGGGGAGCTAATTCTGGGGAAGAAGTTGGTTGAAATGTAGGGTTTGTGTCTTCTAGAGGACCCACGAACATGGTGGTTATCCCTTTGGCTTCCTCTTTACACCCAAACCCAAAAGGGTATCCTCAGGAAAAGATGCACCCGTATGCTGCTGGAGGTGCGCAAGGCTGAGCAAACATCTCTCTGAGAAGACCCGCGGAAGTTGCAGCCAACTTGAGCTTGGATGGTGAATGGGTAGCAAACCTACATACGGCCAAGGAACAGCCTAGGTCTCACTTTTTGCTGTGGGCGGTAAGCATCCCACTGGAGAAGAGGCCGCCGATTTGGAGTAAGCCGACAAGCCTGGGGAGGAATGTAGGAATCCATGTCAACTTGGAGAGTGCAAACTCTCATTTTGCGGCCTTCCTTTTCGCTTGAAAGTACCAGCTTCCGCAGAATTAGCTCCCTTTTTTTGGGGGGAGGGGTCCCCTTTGTTTTCCACTACAGGAAATTCAAAAGTGGCCATAGTGGATCAACAATATGAACACACAGTCCACACAACAACTGACATGGTTGGAATTAACCAGGAGCAAACATGCAGCCACATTATGGGTTTGAGTCCAAATGCAAACCCCTGACACGGAGCAAGTTCCCTTCGGTGTCCTTTGAACCAACCCCATCAAAAAAGAAGCATCTATATTTGCTCGGAAGACCAGCAGCCTAACATGCGGCGGGGCGTTGCCGAAAGCCTAGCAGCAACTCCCAAGCCGTTGCAGACGATAGCAAAATGGGAGGAACGGAATCTAGGTCCTCCAGTAGCGAACTTTTTGTTCTGTAGTCTATTTGAGTAGGGGAACCCTCCCCAAAAAAGTTGGTAAAAGGGCACGACTGGGGGACCTAGGAATCGCCCAAGCCTCAAGCAGAACCTTGGCCAGAGAAGCCATCCAAATCCCTTGAGGCCTGCAATACAACGACCGCAAGCAGTATTCCCAGCCCAAATCGCGCAACCCACTGCGCTTGCATGTTTTCTCATAGGCTGGAAAAAATCGCAATTGCTTTCGGTTCACTCCTTGTTTCCTCGCGCCCAGCCTGAGGCACAAACTGGGGCGGCACGCATGGCTACGTCAACACTTGTTTCGAGAAAGACGGCTAGGAAGGGAACTGAATTAAACCAACGAACTCCCTTCTTTACTTCGACGGCGGAAAACAATCATGAATGATTCTTAAATAAGGAAATCAAGCAAACAAAACAAGAGGTTGTTTGTGGTAGGCCAGCTTCCCCAATTTGGCAGAAGTCTCGCATGAGATCTGGAAGTATTCCTAGATTGAGGACAACCAAGCCCAGGCTCCGATCAACATATTCGCCTGGTCCTGTTTCACGATACTAATTCACAAGCTTCTGCACTGGGGATCTGGTCTAGGCATGCCTAGGCTAGGACTAGATTCTTAGACAAACCCAGAACGATATATGCAGCGCTCAACAAGCTGACAAATGGCTCTAAGGGCAAAATGGTCGTCTCATTGCGCATTGCCCATCGCTATAAACCCTTTCAACCAGTGAGTCAGACAAACCCATCATCGTCCATATGGCCATGGGTCAAACTCACGTACCCTTAGTGAACATCCCCATCCCCACTAAAAAAGCCTAAAATGGGTGGTGAATTCACCTAGCCCAAAATGGGATCCCATTGGTTTTGACAACCACAGCCATATTTTGGGGTGTTGCGGGCCGTTCCTGAGTCATCCCCAACAACAAACGCCAATTGCTGCAGGTCAGGTGGGTCCAAATCTTGTAGGCTCAACCGCTTCCCGGTGTAAGTCCAGTCATCTAGGGGTTGACTCCTTTTCCATTCTTTTCAACCATCGCTCCTTTCGAAAACCAGCCGTTTCCCTGGGTCTCTGATGGTTTCCTGAAAAGATTCGGATCCCTGGATTGAACGAATGGGGACTGTAGCCCTAGAGGTAAGGATTGCAAGGCCCAAAGCCATCTGAGGGAGCTTTCAAAAAAGGCGCGGGATCTGTTCGAATGGCATGGGCCTCTAGATTTTAGTTTGTGCGCACGCCAAAGAGTGGGCCACGGTCTACGTGTTTCTTGCAGAACCATCTGATACGCGGCAAAGGGTGAAGCTACAGCTGGCGGCAAAGAAAAGACCTCTGAAACAGTCAACTTGTAGAGTCCAGCTGCCGAAGGGAAATCAATTTCAATACACATCAATAACTCTGGGTTCTAATCAACTACCATCTCCCATCAGGCGCCGCTTATGGTTACACACCAAAGCAAAGGACATCGGAACAAAGAAACACATGCAGGTAATAATTCAGCAAACATTCTTTGTAGCCATCAATGAACTCAAACAACCGTTTGCCCTTCCTCCCACAAACATAAAAAGAAAAACAAAAAAAAGCGGGAGGGTACCTGAAAGATCAGTTTCCTCGTACCCTCTGCGTGCCATGTTAGTGGAAGGAAGGAACTGGGGATATGGTATTTGGCCCAATCCAATTTTCTGGGGGGTGCTTGTTGGTCACGGGGTGCTAGGGCTGTCGCCATGGACATCATTTTAAGAATAAACCAAAATGTTCGGGGACTGTTCCTTAGTGTCACCATAGTCCAGTTTATGATTTGTGGAACTTTCCAACCCTTGGTATGTAGCAAACAACACATGTCTCTTGCAGCGTACTAGACTAAACATGGACAAAACCAAAAAGACTTAAAATCGAAAAACGTGATCCAACACCATACCCTGAACCCCCAACTCTAAAAAGCAGTGAAGAGAGCTTCTGTGTCGGTAGCTCCTCACTGCTTCACGGCTTCACGCAACCCCCAAACTGAGGTCCCAAGCTGTCGGCGACCAGGGACTGCCCACCGATGGAGCTCCTGATTTTTCGTCCATCCAATGGTTCTGCCCCTAGGCGTCTTTGTAAATGGGGCATAAAGCACAAGCTAAACCGGTGCCACCTACCAATCAAACTATATCAAACTAACCTACAAAGGACACCTATGGCTCTGCCACTTGGGCGTATCGTTTTCGGAGTTGGTATCCCCTTTTTGGTGGGTGTGAAAGGAAACCACCGCATTCAGGGTTGCCGAGCTATTAACCTCCCAAAGTGACAGTTTTAGCGGAAACCACCAGGAAATTGATCAAAATTTGCTTTGGGGAAACTCAGAAACCCCTGGTTCTGCCACTTGCTCTTCAGAAAGGTTGGCTGCTTCTGGGCAGGTGGAAGTAAGCATTGTGGAGTCATTAAGTTGGAATGGGTTGTCTGAAATGTTTGCAGGGCTTCGTCAAAGTAACTGTTCAGCTTGAAATGAAAGCGTTCCCTTCGCTTTTGGTGCGTGGTCACATGTCTCGATCAAGGTGAGTGTGTGCTTGATTCTCTGCTCAAGAACTGGACTTCCTATTCCTATGCTTGTAAGAGGGCAAACATCTAAAGAACCCTTTGTACCAGTACCAAACAGAAATCGAACCTTCCGCATTTCCTCTCTGCACCTTCGGCAAAAAACACAACCTCAACATGCCCGGATCTACAAATTAATTTCTGAAGACGATTAGCACCCCCCCCCCGATTAAAGGTTTTCACTTTTCCACCCCAGGTTCTCACCAATATTAAAGTTTCGGGCCAACAAAGTTTCCCCCAAAAAAAAACGACCCAAGTATTTTTGGGCCCTCCCCAAAACCCCCCCCGATTAAAGGTATCCCTCTGCAGCCCCGAGCCAAAAAACAACTGCCAGAAAATGGACTTCCTTCTTGCTTAGTATTTGCTTAGTCTGTGCTTAAGCGCACCAATACTAAGTTACTATTGAACCCCTCAAGTTTTCGTCAAACATGTGCTTCCCCCAAAATCATTTGTTCTTTATTGAAAGTTGTAAAACATGACAGGGTTTTCAAGCTCACAAAGGGGACCCCCCTTGGAGGCCAGCCCCCCCTCATCCACAGAAAACACGCCACGATTAATCAGGGCCCTTTTGGGCTCAAAACCCAAAAACCGGCTGTTGCCTTTTAAAGTCCTACTGGGGGCCGAGATTAATCAGGGGGGTCCTTCCAAAAATCACAGTTTTGCGGACTTGTCCAAACCTCGTCGACCTTGAGGGGGGGGGGAGGGGGGTTTACTAATCAGTTGTCACCATTCATATCCTTTGCGTCAAATCCCGGGGCTTGAAATCCCGGGCCCAAGCAAAACCACCTCTCACCAGCAAACCCGCGCCCACACGACTCGACGCGTAGCGAAGCGACGCGACGCGGCTCCCGTTGAGCTGGGAGATCGCTTGGGAGGCTTCCTCCGGCGTGGCGTAGACCACCGCGGCAGTGCCCTTGCCCTAGGCGATTCGAGGCGAAGCAGGCGCTGGTCGCTCGGGAAAAGGAGTGGAGTGCTGCAACCCGAGGCGCCGCATGAACCTGCGAAGATCAACATTTGGCTGTGGGTCAAAATGCCGTTCCCCCAGTGAAGATCCCAATCCCCACTAAAATAGACTAAATTGGGTGGTGCACCTACCCCAAAATGGTACCATTGGCTTTGACCCACGGCCATTTCAGCCTCTGCTCCTTCTGTTTTTAAGTCTTAAGCTAGGACCAAGCTGGAACCAAGAGCAGTGTCTGATTTGCGCCAACCGCTCATCTGAATCGGGTACCATTCGGTCCTATCACCGCACACCCAGTGCATCTGCCCGAATCCCAGTCGGCTTTACTTTCCTGACAGGCTTACCTCACAACATGTTGGACCACACACAAAGCTTGCCCGTACAAGGTACTTACTAAGCGGACAGTCAGGTCTCAGAACATCTGGATGTTGCAGAGAGAAACAAAGAGTTAAACGTGCCATTCTTGCTTTTGGATGCTCTTAGAGTCTCAGAGCCGCTTCAAAAGGCTATCCCTTCTAGCACCACCCCTGCGAGTCATTCTACTTCTTATAAATCCACATGGCAATTCCCCCCCTTCTAGTAAGTTTGTCGATTTCCTGGGGTCTTCTCCTAGGTCCTCCAGTAGAGAGGCTAGAAAAAGCGTACCGTTTATTTTCTCTGTAGTCTAAATTTTAGTAGGGGAACCCTCCCCCAACAAAGAAACGGTTTTCAGGGCACCTAGCTGGGGGACTTCTCTGATTCTCCGAAGACCCAACCGCCAACCGCCCGATTCGCTGATTCGCCGAGTCGGACTCGGTTCGATGGCCTTGCCGCGGAAGATCTCCACCCACTTGCTCTTCACGTGCTGAGCGAGGCCGAGAGCTTTGGGGCCGACTTCCGAAGGAACAACCGCGACGAGCTTTTTCCGAATCCTGGGACAGAGCTGAGCTTTGGACAGCAGCAAAATGGCCAGATCAGATTTGGAGCACGGCTTCACCATAGGTGGCTTCCCACAACAACATGGAAGCTTCCCACATGGCTTGAACACCTCTGAAACATAGGTGGCCTTTTGGAAAAATCCATGGGCTTGCCTGGTAAATAGGGCATACATCATCTAAACCAGGGCCCTCTATGTTTAAGCAAACCAACCAAAAAGGACACCTATAGACTTCCCTGCTTTTTGCTTCGTTGTTCGTATGTGACTCAACAACGACCCGCTGCAATCGAGTCTTAATTATGCCTTGAGAAGTTAAGACGCTCACAGCTGATGTCTGAGTTGTGCCAAGGACAGAACGATATCTCGTGGCGATCTCTGATCATAAACCCTATCAGCCACAAGAGCCCGTAGCTGCAACGAATTCGCTGGTGGTTTGGATTGGTCGTTTGGCGGTTGAGGGGTGGTTTCCCATTTACCCTCTACAAGATCCAGAGTGTTGCCTCTTTCACAGGCTCCAAAAAAGTTGCGGGTTGGAAAAAACAAGAACTCAGCTAACACGTAATTGGCGCTTTGGATTGGTGCTTTGGATTCTGATTGGAGCCCCCGGTCTTGTAGGGGGGCTAACCACCAAACCACCAGGCTCCCAACCACTAATTTGAGGCAAGCCGAAAACTGAGCCCCTTTTCCATGGCACTTGGTAGAGGCCAAACTGATACACCAGCTATTGAAGGGGTGCATGGTGACAACGGCACCTCACCCAAACCACAACGGGATCGCCGCCACACCCAAACCAAAATCCTCCGGGCACTCTCTCGCCTGGTCCACATGCTCCTGCAGCTCCTTCCATCGAATGCTCTCAGGCACGTTGCCCAGCCACACCTCCAGGGCTGAAGCTTCCGATCGAATCAAAAGCCCATCTTTGTTTCCCTAGGTCCTCCAGTAGAGAGGTTAGAATAAGTTGGTACCCGACTTTTTCTTCTGTAGTCTATGTTAGTAGGGGAACCGACCCCCAAGAAAGGGGTGAGAAAGGGCACTACTGGGGACCTAGTGTTTTTTGCCACTCAAATGAACCCCAAACAAACAGAAAGGCAGTGAACTCAAGAAGTGAGCGGCAGAAGAAGGCAGGGCAAAAAAGAACTTCACCTTGCTTTGGCGTGTGCTTCCATGTCCCGAACCAGAACTCCGATCGACTCCGGAAGGCTCCCTCAAGAGCAAATTTGGATACTGCCGGCTCCGCAACGGCTCCCTTCCGACCAAAAAGGCTTGAACGAGAAAGAGTTGCAACCTGTACTGATACTGTGGATGGACGAAATCCATTTCGCACCACTTTGAAACCATAGGAAACCATTGTTCGTTGGTATTTACGGGGGAATCATCACTCCAGAGTTTATTGGGTGGTGCAGCTACCATTAGATTACCACTATCAACGAAGTTGGGTGCAGATGTGATCAGAGGGCAGTCCAGGCGACCGCTTCCCTGACAGCCGCCCTGGCCAATGCCCCCAGCGTTACCAACCCACGAGTCGGTCATTTCACAGGCCAAGCAATCAGGCAAGAAAGCAAGCAGGCAAGAAAGCAAGGCAAGTATCCAGCATAATGCCGAAAGCTACTGTACACTGCACTCGGGTGACAACCCATTCACAGAAAGATCCAATGTGTACAGCAAACCAGTGTGGCTCGATCAAACGTAACTTGCTTGAAGCGGCCGTGGATTGAACACCGCAGCAACGCTTCAAGGATCCCAAAAAGGAATGTCAATTGTTCAACGCGTTGAGGCAAATTACTGTGCTACCGTCTTCCTCTATTGATACATCACAAAACGGACCTGGCACCTGTGAATGGGAGAGATGGTGCTCCATCCTTAGCAGCCTCTTGGGCAGCCAACCGGCTGCGCAAGCAGACGGCCTCAATCGGTCTGGAAGCCTCTAGGCAAAATAAGACATGCGTGCTAAATGTTGACAGCACCCAAAGCGCGGGGTCGCACCATCGCCACCGATTCGTGACTTAATAAGCTGGTAATAAGGGCTAATGCCGACCATGAGTGGGACAAAACATCAACCGAAACAAAGGTCAAACCAGAAGAATTGGTTGTTCGATCCACAGCATCTTAAACATGCACACTGCTCATGACCCGCCCATGACGCTGAACATTCAAACAACGAGCCCGGCCTTCAAGTTGTCCTCAACCTTGAGCTGCTTGCCTTTGCCCTTGCCCTTGCCCTGCGCTCTCGTCGCAGGGAAGCCAACATATGCGGCATGTGAGTCAGAATCAAAACCCGGCATTAAAATGGTCTACCCAGAACCAAGTAAAGAATTACGAAGGCTGCCGCAACTACTAACCTTCATCTACCCGGGTTTTGATTGTAGCTCATGTGGAGATGGAGATGTTGGGGGCTCTGAGGCACCCCATTGCTGATCTCTGTGAGCCATTTCCGTACCAACATGTCGATCCAATCAGACAATCCTCCAAAGGATGGAATTGTCACCATGGACCTCCAAAGGAACGCGTGCTTTGAACGAGGAACACATCACTACAACCTTTATTCGCCTGCTCTTCAAATTCACTCCCGAGCCTTCATGCCCCACATGGGCGGGAACATGCTGTACATGGGCATCATACCATAGCCTCAAGCGCTGAGTTCTACGGCGTTGGACCGCTGATTCTCAGGCGGCATGTGGCGGCAACTGCAATTCGCCCAGGTAAAGACTTCATGGCCACAGATTGAATGAGGGCAGTCTTGGATACACCTAAGTTGATGATCTTGCTGGTGAATGACTTGCAAGGGTTGGGAATATCAAACAGAAAGGAAGCTAACTGATGGACACAACTGATGAGGATGAGTAAGTTGACGGGAAAAACATGTCGATGCATGGCAGTTGTGGCCAGCTTCGAGCACAATCGTGAGGTTGTAGGGGAGTACTTGTTTAACTAGTGATATCACTGAGTAGTGACTGTGTTAGGAGTATAGCCTGTTGAACATCCGCGAAGTTGAGCAAGAACAACAACCAGTAAACCGCACACCGTGAATACTTGAGCTGATCCTTATCGGCTCGTGGAGGAAGACCTTCATTCAGTCAGGAGTCCTGTGTGCCGACCTGGTAGCATGAGCTATGGTCTGTTTTGCAAAGCACCGGTCGATTGGATTGTCATAATTGTGTTCAGAAGCTGCGCACTATGGGAGGTAATTCGTTCATGTCTTTGGCTACCTTGGCTCATTGCCTCCACAATGCAATATGTGCCATATACTATGCAGTGCCATAATGAATAATGACAAAGGTAACACCTAGCAGAAATTACTGATCTAGACTAAGTACATACAAATCTCACTTCCTGAGTGGATGGGCCAAACCAAGTCCACACCTTTTTGCTTACTATTAACATGGTCCAGCCCCAAAATTGACTCAAGTTCAACTCAGGAAGTGAGAAAAATAACTCACAAAGAACGTGAATTGTTCAACCGCACGGCTTGACCCGTCCAACTCTTCTCAGCCCTGTTCGGCTCCCATCTGGCGGCCTTTTTGGCGGTCACTAGGGCTCCCGGCCCCAGCCTTTGCCCCAGCCTTTGTCCCAGCCTTTGTCCCAGCCGCCCTTGTCCCAGCCGCCCTTGTCCCAGCCCTTGCCGTCGCCACTCCAGCCCATAGCGCTCCTTGCGGATTGGATTCGTGCAAATCAACGAGGCCATTGCGTGCTCCGGCGTGCAATCCTGAACCTGCCCAACGCGCATGCCCAGAGCATCCAACACATTTTGCGCCATAGTGCGACGAGGCAAAGCACGCAAATCCGCCTCCCGTCCCAGCCTCCTGCAGAGGGGACCGGCGTGGGATGCAACTGGAATGAAGTGATTGGAATCCATGATGAATTTTTGGTTTATGGGGGACACGCCCGAAAGCAACCAGTCCCAGGACCGGTCCTGCCTCCTGAGAACCAGTCCTCTGGGACTGGTCCTGGGACCCCGGACCAGTGCTGGGACCAGTCCTGGACCCAGTCCTGAAACCAATCCCAGGACCGGTCAAGGACCGGTCGGGGCCATGACCAGTCCCAGCATCAGTCCCGCTCCAGACACCTCTTTCCTCCAGTATGTCAGTTCGAACAGGACTCTGCCAGTCCTGGTGTCGGGTCCCACTTCAAACCGCTCCAGACACCTGTTTCCTGAAGTATGTTGATTCAAACCGCTCCAGACCTGTTTCCGGACTGCCCGACTGCGACCGGTCGAGCACCCGTTTCAGGGGTTGCTAGGACCACTCCCGGGCCAACTCGACGTGACTTGGGCGCAAACCGGCCCGTGCGGTGATTGACGGACGAGCTGCCATCTTTCTGGCTTTTCCGTTAATCCTTGTGGTAGTAGAGGATCCCTGGATCTATTCTGCAAGAGAGTCTAATACGTCGATTCAAACCGCGCCAGACGCCTGTTTCCAGACTGGCACCCATGTTTCAGGACCGCTCCTGGGACCAGCCTGGGCAGGGTCCCAAGTCCCGGTGACAGTTTCGGGAGGCCAGTTTCAGGACGACCCTCGGGAGAGGCCTTGGCCTTGTTTCTAGGACCCTCCCGGGCCAACTCGAAGTGACTTGGGCGCGAACCGGCCCAAGCGGTAATTAACGGACGAGCTGCCATCTTTCTGACTTTTCCGTTAATCCTTGTGGTCGTAGAGGGTCTTATAAGTGGTCCCTGGGTTTGCGGACTGGCACCCGTGTTTCAGGACCGGTCCTTATGACTTTCCCTTAATGCGCCGAGGGTCGGCGGGCGGCAGCAGGCGGGAGCCTGGTTAATAAAAAACCAATGGCATTGAGTTGCCAAAAGGAGCTGGAGGGCTTATCTCACAGGGTTAAAGGTCGGCGGAAGATCCAGCGCATTACAAAAGCCACACCCTCCCAAGTTCACACATATTCCACATAGGGTCCAACATACAGCCTTGCTGTCCCATCCACATCCCGTGCCGATTTGCCGGAAGAAGGCGCTTCAGAATCCCTTTCTGCCAAAGCTGGCGACTGGTCCAGACATCGGGGTTTTCGGCGTTTCAAAGAGCCGAGTTGAACAAGCGTTCAACAAACGTTCGAGGCGGAGCTTCGGACATGGCTCACATCGAATGGATTTCGATCCCCTTGAAAGAAGCCTCGGGGTGACCTACAGACAGGCCCGACCAATGAATGCCAATGACATGAAAAGCACCAGCCCTAGAACCAAATCAGGTGAAGCAAACTGGAAAGCAAACTACAAAGTCAGCAGAGATTCAGCGCACTGATGCAAAGCATGCAGAAAACACATGACGTGACATCCAAGTCGCATGCGGAACGGACAGGATTTTTGCAAGGGGAGCCCTGTAAATGGTTGGCTAAAGCCTTTTCAAGAGGGTTGTTGACACAAGACAATCCTTGCAACGCTCGAACAATCAATCGCATCAAGTAAATTGGCAACCGGCTTGCACAGCCCGACACACCCGACTGCGCTCCTTTCAGGAAGTAAGCGGTTGTTCGGTTGAGCCGCTGGATATGTGCGACAGACAAGCAACGAGATTCTGCTGCAAGAGGCCCAATTGCGGTTTTACATTGGAAAACATGAAGTCTCAGCCCTGGTATCGGACTACCAAGAACCTCGATTGGAAACTGAACATTGTGACATCGTGTTTCAGGAGGAAGACATAGAGCAAATCACCATAACATGTTCAATGTTCAACCCTCAGTTGGACACTTTTTTTTGGCTTGAGAGGGATGCGAACCTGAAAAGCACAAAAAGACAACTCACAAAGCAAGGGCCCGGACTCGCCGCTGGCAGGCAGGCAAATCAAAATCATGCATATTGGCATAGTGGAAAGCTAGGTTGTGCAAACTTGCAAGTGGCACAGGCAACATGTCGGTTCCATGTTCTCTGGTTGTGTGTTGTGCGTTCTCCTTTGCAGGCGCCCCACCTGTAAGGATGTGCCTGCGCATGTGTGGGTGCGTCGGTGCATGGGGTGTGGGGTGTGGGGTGTGGGGTTCGGGGTGGAGTGTGGGTTGTGGGGTGCGGGGTGGAGTATGGGGTGTGGTTTGTGGGGTGCAGGGTGTGGAGTGGTGTGGGCGGGCTGGTGGTGCGTGCCTGCATACCTGCATGCCTGCGTAGCTGCGTGCGTGTCTGCGGGCGTGCGCGCGCGTCGTGTGTGAAGTACTTGATTTGGGCATGTTTTCTGGGTGTGGGGGCAAGTGATCTTCTTCTCAGAGCAAGCAAACTCGAGAAGGTTTGCCTCTGGAAGTGGCACTTAGAGTTACCTTGATGGTTTCAGCATCCAGGAGGAAGAGGCTCCCAGCTGGGATTCGTGATTCTCCAAGGAAGCTTCCTCAGCTGAGCGGCATAGGCACATCTTGATTGGCCTGTTTACTGAGGCAACAAACAACCACAGCCAGCCAGCCAGCCAGCCAGCCAGCCAGCCAGCCAGCCAAGCAAGCAAGCAAGCCAGCCAGCCAGCCAGCCAGCCAAGCAAGCAAGCAAGCAAGCAGGCAAGCAAGCAAGCAAGCAAGCAACCAATCCAACGAATAACCCAAGAGAACAAGGGCAGACACGCCAAAACAAACACAACAACCAACAGGGCAATCAAGCAAACAAACAAACAAACCATCAAACAAAGAAACCAAACCAACCAACCAACCAACCAACCAACCAACCAACCAACCAACCAAGCAACCAAGCAACCAAGCAACCAAGCAACCAACCAAGCAACCAAGCAACCAAGCAACCAAGCAACCAAGCAACCAAGCAACCAAGCAACCAAGCAACCAAGCAACCAAGCAACCAAGCAACCAAGCAACCAAGCAACCAAGCAACCAAGCAACCAAGCAACCAAGCAACCAAGCAACCAAGCAACCAAGCAACCAAGCAACCAAGCAACCAAGCAACCAAGCAACCAAGCAACCAAGCAACCAAGCAACCAAGCAACCAAGCAACCAAGCAACCAAGCAACCAAGCAACCAAGCAACCAAGCAACCAAGCAACCAAGCAACCAAGCAACCAAGCAACCAAGCAACCAAGCAACCAAGCAACCAAGCAACCAAGCAACCAAGCAACCAAGCAACCAAGCAACCAAGCAACCAAGCAACCAAGCAACCAAGCAACCAAGCAACCAAGCAACCAAGCAACCAAGCAACCAAGCAACCAAGCAACCAAGCAACCAAGCAACCAAGCAACCAAGCAACCAACCAACCAACCAACCAGCAAGCAGGCAGGCAGGCAGGCAGGCAAGCAAGTAACCCAACAGAGGTCCAATGAGAACAAAGTAGGGCCGGCGACTTGGGGCCTAAACTGAAACACCGCCAGCGCCCCGCTTTTTGGTCTCACGGAAGCGAAGTACTGGGCTCACTTGGCTCACTGGGCTTTTCTGGCGCCTGAAACGAGTGGGGCTGAGCGAGCCAGTTGGAGGGCCTGAAAGGGAAAGCAACCAGAAACCGGCCAATTCGAGGCCCCCGGAGATTCCGTGTGTGGCAAGGTGCCATTTTCCCATGGGACCGCGCGCAAAACTTGGGACACCTTGTGTGATGGATTGAAGGAGAGGCACCGACAACCCACCCACCTAGAACCGTGTAGCAGCGTACAAGCAGAATGTCACCACACCAAACCACCCGGGTCCCCTGAGCAGGCCGAACTTCGTGGAAGCCTAAGGCAAGCTGGCCTAGAAAACGGGACAAGTTGCCTCACTTCCCGAGTGGATTGATCAGAAAACTCTAAACTTGTTGTTTACCACTAAGGTCCTCGAGTAGAGTGGTAAGAATAAGGGTACCCTTTTTGCTGTGGTCTATTTTAGTAGGGGAACCCTCCCTCTCCCAACCAAAAAAGGGGTGAGAGGTTGGGCACATCTGGGGGACCTAGACCAACATGGTCTACCCAAAATGCTTGGAGTCCAAAGACTCAGAGACTGAGTGAGGGGCTTCCCTACCACTTCTCAGCAGGGCGTGACTGCGGACCCCTTTGTCAAGCTACTCACCTTTGCCACGGAGATATTCACGCCAGAGTGTAGCTTCCTTCAGGAGGTCCCTGAAACAACACGAAGGCTTTCGGCGCCTGTCAGCTCTTGACATTGCGGGCCTTCAAGGCGAACAATACCAGTGGTCCTTCAACTCGGTTGCTTCCAGCTGCCCTGCTAAAAGTTTAACTTTTAGTGGTTTAATGGAAAACTCATTAGTTGGCAAACAGTTAAAGTCCGAACATCCAAGCAAAATGCACCAAAGTTCATGCCGCAGGTGCTTGCTCTTGGCGGAGGCTTGCCACCAGCTAGTGTTGAAACAAGGTCGCCGGGCGTCTTGTCTACCGGGCCAGTTATGGTTGCTCAAACTAGTGTTCATCCCACAACGCGTTGCTGTATTTCGGCCCAGCCTCCCTTTGTCAGGGCTACATACCAGGGCTACCATCTTTGGTGTCCTTATGCAGGTTCGAAGATTCCGGTTGACCAAGCCACTCAACTTGTTTCCGGCAGGGACACCACCTAAGTTGTGAATAAGTGATTGGAAGCCTGAATTTTAGTAATCCCTTGGTTGCTTTCATGGCACCTGTGTGCAGCTAGATGCTTCTCTGGGAAACAACCGGATCTAGGGTGCCCGCTGCATACATGGTTGCTGCCAGCGAACAACACCTGAAGGCGGACAAACGTCAAGTTCCTGATTGTCAAAAGTTGCAATCCGGGATCTCCCCCTCCCGTCCCCACCAACCAGAATCAAATAGGAAGCCCGTTGCCTCGTTTCACGAATCCGCTGTGAAGGACCCATTTCCTCCCGCCTTGGCTTTGCCGTCCATGCCTAGCTCGCCGCCTGAAGGCTCCGGAAGGCGTGGCTCAGAGTTTTTGGGCGAAGCTTGGGGCGAGATTGTCACAGCCATGCTTGAAATGTAGGCCGTGCTTCAGGATTGAGCTTGCGGCATTTAATGTAAGCTAGGTGCAGCTGAGGCGTCAGATCTGGGGCTGGGGATTCTGAATCTCTAGTGGCTCTCGCAGCACATGTTTGTTGGGGCATGGCGTATATGAGGAATAGCGTCAGCGGCGTCAAACAGTCGCTGTGAGACAAAATCACCCTATGCGTTGAGCTGAAGCAAGCTGAATCACATTGTGATCGAATCGATGTGATCGCACGACTTGGGTGCCAAACGCTGCACAGCAACCAGAGCCGAATGAACGAGAAACAAACGCAAGGCCATGGGGGGGGCAATTATTGTGCCGATCCTGGCATGGCGTTCGAACTTGGAACAAACAACAAATACCGCAGCAGTTTGACTGGCCACCCACGCTCGTCCTAAGAACCAGGTGGGCTGAAACAACTTTATTGGTTTGTTGGCATCGGCAAACTAGAGATCCCAGATTATCAGGATGCTTCAGGGCTTCCGAGACATTGCCGTTTCTGGAACCTCCAAAAGTGGCGATCGTTTCAATGGAAACCACCTGTAAACTGCACAGGAAAACCAGTGCCCCCTGCAACTCCTGCTCTTCACAATTCTAGCGGAAGCTTCCATTTCCATTCTTTCCAGGAATCCGAACCTTTTCAAACCATCCAACAACACAGATGGGTATCAGCGATCGGTTTTTGAGAGAAGAACGATGCTTGAAAAGAATGGTTGGAATCCACCCCTAGAACAACTCTCACTTCTGATCGAGTGGATTGGTCAAAGAAAAAGTACCCAACTTCCTAACCACTAAACTGGGCTGCCCTCAGATCCCCCGCTAAAAGTTTAACTTTTAGTGGGTTCAATGGAAACTACCACTAAACACTAAAAAGAGCCACCAAGTAAAATGGTCCAAGCCCAAAACGTGCGAGTAGCTGCAACCGTGCAATCCGCTTGCTTGGCGCCCGGCTATCCACGATGCGGATCTCCTCACTGGGCGTGCCGCTCCTGGCACATTGCGCTTGGCCGACGTAAAAAAAAAAAAAAAGACGCACGGGGTGGTTGGCTTAAATCTGGAAGCTCCCGGCTGGCTGCACCTCTTCAATTGTTCAAAACAGCTAAAATGCATTTGTGATTTGTGTGTTTGCTTAAAGAAAAAAAGGCAAAAACAACACAAACAGGTCCCTCTGTCTTCGCCCAGGCAAGGCGCGTGCTCAATGGCCGGATCGAGAAGAATAGCATCGGCCCAGTTGGTGCGGGAGCCGGGCAATGCCCCCGAAAGCATTGCCCTGGGCAACGTGCCCATTCCGCAAGGGGACTCCAGGCAACCAAAGTCGATATAAGGATTTTCACCCATCTGTTCTCCGATTCGGCATTCTCAATGCGTATTGGAGATGGGCAGGAAGAACATGTTGCACTGATGAGCACACCTTCACCCCTCCTTCACCCCACCCTTCACCCCACCCTTCACCCCCCCCTTCACCCCCCCTTCACCCCCCCCTTCACCCCCCCCTTCACCCCCCCCCGTCACCCCACCCTTCACCCTTTCACCCCTTCATTGAACAAATCACTCTTTGCAACAAGGAGCTGAGTGCTTGTCATCTGTTAAGACTCCAACATTGTACGCACATATCTCAATGTCTGCTTTGCCATAGGTACCAGCTACTATGGAGGTGTGCTTATGCTCATCTCAAAGGGATTGCCCTCCCCTCTAGCTGCAAAGGAGACCGAATGAGCGACTCCATAAACCTCCCATGAATTCCTATGTCGTATCAGGTTTTAGCTGACGCGCCCCTTTTGTAGCTCCCTACCTTGACCACAGTCAGGAATCGCCCCACAGTAAGGTATGATCTGCGGAGGCCTTTTGTCACCCCTGAAAGGCTCACGGCAAACCCCTGACCCTTATAACTTGTAACATGTGTGCCATGGTCCAACCGTGCAATTGAAAGACGATCACTATCCCGCGAACGGAATGGTGCCGCAAGCCAGCTCCTTGACTATATCCGCTTGCTGATTTTGTCTGGGGTCGTGCAGGTTGCTCCTTGGCATTTTGTTGTGCCACTCACTTAACATCTAAACTGGGCTTTCAAGAAACCACATGCGGTTGGCTCGTCTTTTTTTTAGGTACCCCCTTCCGCTTGGTTTGAAAGTGAGCTCCATTTCTCGGGCGGTCACCCCCTTGTGGGTTTTAACGTGAAACCAAAGGGAAAACAACAATTTTAGGGACTCCACCACAAAAAGAGGCGCCCAGGTCTCTCAACTACTCCCCTTCGACAAACTTGAGCTACGACAGAACCGTCCCAACCCTTTCGCCTGGAACCACGCTTCTCCATGGCCCGGACAACGTCCATTCCATACCTAACTCCGCACAACGCACGTCCCATCCGCTGGATTGGCCAAACAAAGTCAAGCAAATTTGCGTTTTCGTCCTCTAGAAAATAAGAATACGTCCAGTAGTGATAGATTCCCTTTAAAACCGACAGGGAAACAGAAATCACAAACAAAAACATATTGTTAAGCAAATGGAAGAAGTCCTATCTCTCTTTATGGGCCGCAGGAAAAATGGTCCCAACAAAGTCACAAACGTCCAGGAACTCGGGGAGCGAGATAAAACACTTCACCAACGAGCGCGCCTTTGAGCGACGGTCCTTCGGAAAGCGGAGTCACGTGCCGTCTGACGTGGCGTTCAACTTGTCGTCTGACTGCATGGCAACAAACTTCTCTCATGGCTGCTGCTGTTCAAAACAGCATGCCGCTCCGATTCCATCCATTGCGATGAGGCAATGGAATGTCGAATTGTAAGCAAGCATAGACGTGAGCTTTCTAGGCATTTTAGAATCCAAAGCACATCAACATCCATACTTTTGGTGAGCAATTGCTGACCCAGGTGGTACAATTCGGTCTCAGGCCGGTCTCTGCGATTGCCAATGCTACAGCGTTTGTTATTTGGCCTGGTGCCATGTTTGATTTAAGCAAATCCAATAGGATTCACGAATGTCTGAACATACTTGGACTTCAGGGAAATCCTGAAACTCGAGAAGCGTAGTCAGAGACCGCCACATTATGTGAATTGTTTTGCCCAAGAATCATTTCTTGCAAACTGAAACAAATCCGGAGACGAAGCACACAACAGGACATCTTTGACCAATCCAGGACATGTCAGATTCAGGTTGCAGGAATGCCAGCAGCTGGACAACATACCCGAAGCTTGCGGAAACATAGCAAAGGAATTGGTTCTATCTTCCTAGCAACTAGTTAGGTGTTGCAGAGTTGGCAGCGGCTTGTTGGGTGCAGACAGGACGCATTGCGGACGCCAGATGACTCTTGCACCCGGAAGGGTGCCGCCTTTTTCAAAAGCCCGCGGGCACCGCTGGGCCTTGACTTGTGACGTCAACAATCACATGTTCCGCGGGTCTGCTTGCGGCTGTGTGTGTGTGGCAGAAGGTAGGTATTGAGTTGAAGACTACCAGGCTTTGGTTGAGTTGGCGCACCGAATGCCTTTCCCTTGGGCGAGTCTCATCTTTCCTTGCTTCAGCAGATGCAAGTTCGAAAGGACGAATGGCTTTTTTCAGTTGAACACCTTCGGGGATTCCGCACATGGTCTCTGGATCTCCTTCTTCGGAAAGCTGATGTCACCTCACAGACTAGAACCCATTGAGGCAATGCGTAATTTTACCTGAATTGCCAAACATGCGAGATCAACTTGCACCGGTTGATCAATATTTTTGGACAAAACAGTATCAAACACAGCGACAATAATAGTACTAATGACCAACCGCTTCCGCAATCGCGGCTCACGACAGCTACCACGGCAACAACAACATGATTGCCAACGTTGTATTCCAGGCCTCTGAAGGATTTGTTTGCTATCTCTGCCCGGCAAGAGTAGTTGCCAATCAGCAAAGATCATGTGGTGTTGCCTTTCTGAAGGAGGGTATTCCTTTAACAACAAACTGTCTCACTGAAGAAGGATATATGTATGATCGACATCTTGTAGCTATTCGCTGATTGAAGGAGGAACAAATCACTTCATACACAAGTTGCCTTTCGTGAGTTACTCTGTTGCTTTTGTCTCTATTCCGCGAGGCCTGACTGCGGTGCTTTAACAACTGCCCGGCCAAGACAGAGGGCCACAGCTTGCCCGACATTTCAACATGCCCTAGGCGCTCGAGTGACTTTCAGTGAAATGGCCCAGGGCACATTAGAGGTTCCTTTCAATGTGCAAGTCGTTTGGGGAAATTATACGGCTCCGTCCGATCACGGTTGCAAGATACCCGTTGTGCTCACACGGGTTTGGCTAGCGCACGAATCCTTACTGTTCTCGAGCAAGCGCAATGGCCAAATCTTTGAACCGAGTCAGCAATACATGTATATATATATATATTTATAGATAATTATGTGTATATGTATAATTATACATATAGCGGTTCATACCCTCGTTGCTCAATTCAAGCAGAATTCTTCCGGCACCTTGCTTCCGAGCAGCAGAACTCGGCCGAAGACCACGTGCTTGTTGTCCAGCCAGGGTGCCGGCGCCAGGGTGATGAAGAACTCAGCGTGTTGGGAGTGATTGATGTCAAGGCTGTCATTCTGCCATCTTGTGTAGAGAAACAGTGGCCTATCTGTGTAAGGAATCCTAAACTTAAAGCTTGTGTCCCTTCAACACAAACATGCAGGAGTGTCCAACAACTATGGGTCGTAGATTCCCGCAAGCAGGGCGTCATCATTTTGTTCGGGATCCTTATGTCGTACTCTGGGGCAGGGACTCTTGTTTAGGGCCGGTGATGCTTCCAAACACTTTGATCCATGGCAAGCGTCCAAGGTCAGGGTCCGAGCAAAGGGGTAAAATATCCAGTACCTAAAAGTGGCCCCTTGTATTAGACTAGCTTCCAGATATGCCGTTTACTACTCCAAACGAAAAACAACAACGAAACAGGTCTGTGCCCCCCCCCCCAAATCGCATTGTTTCCATCTAAGCCAGTTTGCAAAGTCCCTATGGGCAACAGGTTTAGACAACATGCCGTCATAATTCCTGTTCTGCAACAGTTCCTATAGTCAGTAAGTTTAAACACCGTGCCGACAGAGCTCCTTTTAAGTGAAAACCAGACTAACTTCTAGAACAAAAAAACGGATGCCCATGTTTTATGGGAAAGCTAGCAGGCTGAGTCCTTTGTCTCTCCCTCGGTAGTTGCAGGGGGTATCATAGCTGCTCATGAAAAGCACTGGGTTGAAAGCTTGTACAAATTGATGGATCCTTCATGGCTATGCCTGCTCTGCACCTTTAAACGGGCAGCAAGAGCCCTTGTTTCGGGGTCCCTCGTACTACACCCCATCGGTGAAAAAGGCCTATGACCGGATCACCTATGACATGGCCGCTACAGAACGACGTGACGTCTCAATGCCGTTGCGGTCAAACAGTCTTTGGACGAATCAAAACGTTACCAAAGACTGAAGCCAAAATAATTGTAGGCAAAAGAATGAATTGTAGGCAAAATAATGAGGAATTCTAGTCTTTGTATTGTAGGCAAACGAATACAGGTTGGCAAACGATACCAAAAACAGTTGTCATCCCGCCGCTGGCTGATCCAATGACACCAAGAGCTTGATTTCCCGATAGGATGACACATATCGATACATCTCGTGCAATGAGTATAGAAAATGCATGAGTCTGTGGAAGATCAACAACACAAGAAGCTGCACAAGAAATTACCTATCTGCAAATATGCTGGAATCACAAATCCCTCACTTCTGAACACACCGTTGGCCGTTGTGAAGAGTCATGACTCTAAAAAGCAGTGGCCCAAACACATGATTCTATGCGCCTCGGCGCACGGCTACGAGCAACAAGTGGCTAGTACAACCAGGTGACCCTTGTTTGAGCTGCAAGTAGCTGGCGCCAATAACGACTTTCAACTTGCAAAACAGCTGTTTACAGGCCTGGCTGCGCTCTTGAGCCAGCTCAAGGGCTTTTCACCTGTGGAATATCACCAAACCGAGGAGGCCAATGCCAGTGTTCCTTGCGGTCAGAGGAACACCACCACAGGATACGAACACCAGCTCAATTCACAAAGTCAGGTCCAGCTTTGAGTTGCTCACGTCAGAATGTGTGTGCAATTGAAACCATGCCCCCAAGCAAACCCCTTGCAGTCTCTCATCCCGATATGCTGTCATTTGCAGGTTGAAAACAAATAGATTCAAAGCCAGGGAAATAGTTATGACTCAATGACCCTACTGAAGGCAACTGGGATCAATGTGCAAACAACATGCTGCACATGGTTTGTATCGCCGAGTTCAATGTCAAAACCCGTGGGGTGGCGAACTCCGCACACGAGCACGAGCAAGGTCTTGTTGGGGCTATTTAGGCGTGTGCCGTTTTTTTTCACTTGAACCTCCAAAATGATGGTTTTCCTTTTGGCTTCCCCTTAAACCAACCCCAAAAAGGGTACCCTCAACAAACACACACACAGACACACAAACGCGTCAAACAGATACAAAAGGGAAATCAGCTGTGGGGGTTCCTCTGGGCCAAACCGAGCCATTGGCAATCCACTCTTCCGTGCCTGCGAGCCGTTGGTGTTGCGGCCGCGATTGGCCATGGATAGGAGCCCGGGCCTTGGGAAAAGGTTGCGGTTTGGAGGCACATGGCCATGGGTCAAAACCCAAATCGTACCCCGAGTGAACATCCCAATCCCCACGAAAATTGGTTCTAAGAATGGGCGGTGCACCGAAACCCCCAAAATGGTACCGTTGGTTTTGAACCATGGCGACATGAACCAGGGGTTGAAGTTGCAATCCCGAATCACCCATCCAAGCTGCCCGTCGCGCAAAGGAAATCGACAGAAACCACAAAGACGCGGCAAAGAAACGTTTGATCGTGGGACACGAGGAAATATGCGTTGAGGAACCTCGTGATGCCCATCACTTACAGGAATCCCACCCTTAGATTATGTGCATGCCTCCCTGAAATGCGTACGGCATCCCTTGAGTCAGATCTTCTTGACCCCTCAGGTCGTAACATATTGCGTAACTTGCAAACTGGCTGAGCAAGTGACGGAGTTTGATAATACATTGTCACCAGAACAAAACAGCAAACAACACGGGTCATCTGAATTGGTGAAACACAGCAATCGGAAACTAGAGGCTTCTTTCAGAAGCTCAAAATACAAGCCGGTTCTTCAAATCCTGCCCGTGGCCGAACAAACTCTGCGCTTGAAGACGTGCCTCCTGAGCGCCAAATCAAATTGAAGACAGTGGAGCATTAGGTACGCGACCATGGGACATGCGATGAACACTCCTCGAACAAGTTGCTGCAACATCGCAAGATCTAGACTTCAAACAATCGACACTCAGAAATGACCCTTCTGCGAATGTTGCAATGTTTCCAAAACCTGAAGTAAGTAAAGGTATTCCAAAGTTATATGTATATATATATATATTAAAACAAAATTCAAATGGCTTTCGCTCGTTATTCCCCCCTGATCCGTGTGCTCGCCCAACAAAAGCTTCGACGCCGCGTCCGCTCCGAGGCGCCCGGCTCCGTGTGATGCACGATACCGTGCTCCCACTCATCCCGGAAGGTCTTGCCGTAGATGCTCTCTCCTCCTGTTTCATCAGAGCACCGCTCACAGGCTGGAGAAGCTTACTTCAGGCGATCGGGTACTTGGTACGTGGTTAGTAAGCCTGGGTATGACCCACTTGGTTATAAGTCTCCGAAATGGGTTGTTTCACCAGGCTTGATAACCACTTACCTGACGTACCCTCCCCTTCAAGTAGTTTGTTGGGCGTCTGAGGCAAAATCTCGCATGATAACGACAAAACACTTCTAGCCACGCCACGGATGGGTTGGCCAATAGTGACAGACATGGGATCACCCCATAGCGACAAACATGACAGATCCAGTGCTAGGCTTTCTGTGATTGGTCTGCTTTGGCACATCGCCTCTTCAACCGTCTTCGACATGGCGACATGGCCAGGTTCATCATGGACAACCTTGACGTGCCATGGTCCGCCAGAGGAATCATCATGATTCCGTCACGGGCATTATTGTGGCCAACACCTCGAACCTGTCAACTCGTGAAGAAGAGGTGCCATTCATGCCTGTTGGAGACTGCGATGCGCTGTAACAGCTGTATGATGTCGTTACTGTGTAAGATGATTAGGGTTAGGCCCAGTTATAGAATGTATATTTCAGTGTTTGCTTCACTTTGAGTCACTGGTAACATGTAAAATGTATCCTAGGTCTACCCCAGGTAAGATAAGATAGAACAACTGACACACAAGGCCTGGTCTGCAAGGCCGACGAATGCTCATCTCGCTTCTCCACAGCATCTAGGCTCGGTTCGGCGTCAAGGTCGCACCGACAAATGTTTTGTCCACCAACATGGAACCCGACTGGGGGGGTCCCTTCAAGAGGAAGTTGATCTTTCAGGTGTCCTCCTGCAGTTGCTATGTTAGTGGGAGGGAGGGCAAGCAAAATCGATGCGATCTCATGACAAGTTCCGTGAACACTTCGCTCCTCTGCCATTGCCGTGGGTGATGTCCCCACCCTGCGCCATGAATCCAGGAATAATCCTCCGCGCTGCACACGCGCGAGGATTAGAGCACGTGTTAGAATGGCCTGGACGTCAACCACGCTGGAATATAGGGAATAGCCACCTATTTCCCATATAACAAATGAGCCACTGCCAAAATTCAAAGGACCTGTGGACTCCCTTAAAGAAAGCCACAAGATGGATGGTAAGTTTATGGGTCATTCCAGGTCTCATTCCCTGCCTCTCAGCAAGTGATTTCCCCTACGAGAGAAGAATGGACATTGAGTCCCCGGAGTTGGTTCACTGAAGAATTGTTGGACAGCCCAGCACCATACTGTGGATGGTTCCACGAAATCAGTCCGCACCACGAAATGAGCTACCATGGTTGAAATCATAACGTTTGTTGGTGACAGGGGAATCGTGCATATGTCGTCCATTCACATTGACTCAGAAAAGAAGCCTCTTTTTTGCGAACGCAATCCTCAATTTGCTTCTTCGTCCCCAGGAAAACATCAGAACATATGTCCAGTGATACTGTAGACGCCCTTTGAACCCAACTGGGGAAAATAACACATATTATTAAGCCAAGGGAAGCAATGTGGAAACTGCTTGAAATCTTCACTGACATGTGTCTCGCTGCGAGTGATTCTTCATCAGTTTGTCAATGCAACGCCATGGGTTGAAGAATGGAGGGTGCTCCTGTTGGCTTCCCACTAAACCCAACCAAAGACGGCATTCCAAGCCAAGGTTCCCCCCCAAAAAACAACAACAACAGACCCGTAGTTTTTCCGCAAGAACTCCCATGTCGCGATGGACAACCAGGAAGCATGGCACTGCGCATAGGTGGCCTTTTGCAAAAGTAGATGGGCTTCCCTGGTAAATGGGGCATAAACCCCATCTAAACCAGTGCCATCTATTTTTAACTAAACCAACCTAAAAAGGACATCTATGGCACTGCGTCGCTTCGGTCCTGTGGAAGGGCGAGCCCTTGAGGTGCCGCGGGTGGTCCGCGATGCCTGGGCCTGACGCCCAGCCGTTGTAAGGCAGGGATCCGTCGGAATGAACCGAACATCCTTGTCGCTGTTGACCCCTCGCCAAAAAGTTCTTCACTTCTTGAGGGTATAGTACGGAAAACCCAACTTGCTTTCAACCAAAAAGTTGAAGTCTCCAACCCAATAGCAGTCAAGACATGGTGCGATACTCCGATGTCGAGCTGAGTATTCTTGTTCCATGTCCCACAAGTGCTCTTCACATCACCTTCTTGAAACCAAAAAAACATCCGAGTGACCTGATGAGACCAAAACCGACACCTATGAAGCATTCTCAGCCAGAAAGGACACCCAATGGACACCCGACTCCGTCCCCTCTCCGTCTCCCCCTCACCTCCCCTCCATCTCCCCCTCCCCTCCCCTCCCCTCCCCTCCCCTCCCTCTCTACAGTTCTCGCGCCTTTCTCGCCAGTGCAAAGGGCACGAAAATTCTCCACCGCCATCGGCGCCACCTCTTGGAAGAGCTCCAGCCTCGCTTCGACGGCGGAAAAAATACTTCGGCCACTTGGCGCCTGGGCCCATTTGTTGGGCCACGCCGCTGACAGCCCGTGACTCCCACAGGCGTCCTTTTAGGGGAAATAGATGGCCCTGGTAGATGATTCAACCATCAGGTAAACCAGGGCCATCTATTTTTCCACCAAAACAACCAAAAAGGACACCTATGACTCCCCATTGAAACACCACTACTTCTGCGATCGGGTACGTCAGGTAACTGGTGAGCATGCCTGGTAAGATATAACCCACTGAAAGGAGACTTGTACCCGTGGCTGATGTGGGCTATAACCAGGCTTACTGACCACGAAGTCTTTAAGTACCCGATCGCCCCTTAAGTACTAAACAGGCATCATGTTTGCCAAGTCTCAGAGGGTGGAAGCAAAGGCCCACAATTGCATTACTACGTTGAGGAGGAGGGATACATATTTCAGAAAGAGGGTTATGAGGAATGAATCAGCAACCAATACCATTACAACCTAATGATACTCACTTCCTGAGTTGGTGGTGCAAACAAAGTCCAAGCTGATCTTTTGCCGCCTAAATTGTCTTCAAAGTCCATCAGGAAGTGAGGATCCAATGAATCAATTACGGACCAATTCTACGCAACCCCCGGCAATGTGGCCATTTTTTGGTCCAGAGCAATCACAATCTCGGCTGCAAAGCAGCAAGGTGCGCATTCTGCGCCATTTGGATTGACGCATGGCACGCGGATGGTTGCCTGAGAACTGCTAAGTTGGGAAGTTCTTAAAATGGATGATCCAATCATGTGTACCGTTAAATTGGAAGATAAACGGCAGCCATCCCTTTAATATACTTACAAAGAGACAACCAAACATGTGGTTTCCACCCATCTGAGAGAATCACTCTTCAGATGAGTTCAGTTCGGGTGGGTCTAACACTGTAAGACATGACACTTCGAGTGACCAAACTGGCCATGCTAAGAGCTCACACATGGCAAAGAAATTCAATGGCTATTCGGCTAACAGCGTGGATAGCTGAAACCGCTCCTTCACGTCCTTCGTGTCATTTCCATCTGTCTTCAGCACTTCCCCCGCCTCACCAAAGACCAAAGTTTGCCCATTTCCTTTCACGCCCACATGGCTCAAATCGGTGAACCTGGCGTGGAGCGCCGGCTTGGTCCCCGGAGCCCACGTTGGGACGTGGAACAGGGCGTACTGGTAAAAGTCATCTTCACGGTCTGTGTTCTCGGCGACTGTCACGATGACCCAGTCGCCCTGGGAACGCAAAAAAACTGGAAGGAGTGCAACTTTTTCCGGCAAAGTCCGTTGCAATTTCCTTAAACTTTGCTTCTGACATACTGCACAGGGCGAGGTCTGCCCAATGAGGATGTCACGACGCCGTGCTCACGGCGACATGTGCGGGCAGTTCTTGAGCCAAGGGGCAAAGCAGTGCCGACCACATGCAATGCCTGCAGTCAACATCTACAGCGAATGTTGGCTAGTCAAGTTGGTCTGTGCGTCTTCGCACACAGGGCAAAGGCTCCTACTGAAGGGCATTTCTCGTGCAAACAAGCTGTTCAAGTTGTTGTGTCTTTTACATTCTTTTACCTGGAGCCGAACATCCAAGGTCACTACTCCAGGTGCTTAAACCGCCGTGCGGATTTGTTGACTTCTCGAAGTTGTCGACAACGAGTTGGGGCTTGATGTGCCAAAGGCTGTGCTCATATGCTTCTGCGCCTGCCATAGCGGCCATGGCGATAGCAAGGATGACAATGCCAATCACTCTCGCATCAACTATGACAACGATTATTAGCTCTGTCATCGCCCTCTGTACCATCAGGAACATGTTTGCATAAACCTTGCTGAACAGAATCATGTCTGCAGCATAGCACTGGAAATCAGGGAAGCCGCTGTACCACATGCAACAAGAGTGATCATGATGTCCGCAAACAATGGTAGCACCAATTTTGATCTTCCTAAACGAAAGGAAAGGAACGAGAACGGAGACTACAAGCACCCATTACCCCGTCTCCGAAAGCCAAGCGAAACTTGGCCCAAGATCTCCATCGTTGTGCCCAAAATCTGCCAAGTCAGCCAAAGCTCACCTGTGGTCGCTATGGTAGCCGTGAATGGATCGTGACCCTCTTGTGGATGCCACCCGACGTGCTTGTGGTGGATGTGGTATGATGTGGTATATACAAATGTGTTGAGTCATGATTCATAAATTATACGCTACAAGCCACAATCGTGTTTCCAAGCAGGTTCATGTAATTCACCCAACACAAGCCATCAGCCGTGGCTACCTGCATCATTGTCTAAGGAGGGAAGCACTCTGTTGACAAACTGGTCTTTTGGAAACCCGGTCTTTGGAAGCACGCCCGACTTCTGATTCTATGTCCTAGACGTGCTAGACTCATCCATGGGATTGTATAATCTTCTTCAAGTAGCCAAGCTGCCCAATTCAACAACAAAGCAACACACGCTCAGTGACACACGAAAATCTGTACTGGTAGATACGGCCACTACTTCACTTGCTAACTTGGACAGGCGGAGCTCCTGTTCATGACTGCTGTGCACCCCTGCGCAAGACATGGCTTGCCTGTTGGCTGGAATCCTCTTCACTTTCGCGGCGGGACCACTAGCAAACGGGCAGGTGACTCTGCCCCATTGTTTTACCATCGAAGGCGTTCCAGTGGAAGGTGCTCCAAGAAAACAGTCCTATGTTGATACCTGGGCTGCCCTCAGATCCCCCCGCAAAAAGTTTAACTTTTAGTGGGTTAAATGGAAACTACCACTAAACACTAAAAGGCTAAGAAGCTAAGGAACCGGATGGCTGGGAGCCACCAAGATACCTTGGCAACCCGCGAAACAGTCAAACCGCCGCAATGTTAGGGGCTTGCTAAGGGCCGGGCTCAATCCGGCCCAAGAACTTGCCTCCGGCCTGCGTCCGCGGCGGCGGCTCGTGACTCAACCCCCGAAAACCCGCATGCGAGTGCGCAGCATAACATTACATTACCTCGGTTGCTCTCTGCTCCCCTGCTAAAAGTTGTTGACGTTGAGTGGTTAAATGGAAAACTCATTAGTTGGAAAAAGCTAACGTCCTAACTCCTAACATCCAAGCAAAATGCACAAAAGTTACCACGTAAGTTGGGCAGATGGCTTCATTCACTAGTCTCAAGTGCGAAACCGCCCAAGAATGGCACCCTGACAAGCAAATCCAATATATCCTTGGTGGACACGCTACTGGCCCCAGAGGACATTCCTTGTACTTATATCAGAAACCTGTTCGGCATGACATGTTGTCGAAACTGGAACAGCATGAGATACGCATAGCTCGGATGACAAGATCGTGGATTTGCGGCAGGAGCGCTGCAAAGAATCTATTAACCTCAGACTCAGCCAGGCATCGTACCTTGAAAGCGATCACAACATTGTGTTGCTTAAGACCATGCAGCCAGCTAAACAGAAAGGAGCACCAGAACTAGGCTCCAAACCGAGAATCAGCCGTGCTCCAGACGGGGGTAGGTTGATGTTGAGTCTACGCCAACGGCGCCCAAATGAGGCAAAAACACGCAGGAGGTGAGCACGAGCGTGCCGCCGAACGGGCTCCACCGTGGCACCAAACTACGCCAGAACTTCACAGTCTAGCGGACGTGTTCTGCCTTGCAACGCTTGCAAGATGTTGGCAAACCCAGTAAAACGAGCCGACATTTATCATAATGAACAAAGGCAGAAAGCTCTGAAGCGCCACCAAGCATGGAAGCAAACAGGAGAACAAAGCTGTGTGTCTCCACAAGCGCAAGCTGATACAGTGATTGCATTCTGGCTGAACCCATGCTGGGACAGTACGCTTGAAACTATCACGCGGCTCTAAGGGCGCGACCTACGTTGCAAAAAAGACAAGCAGCGACAAGCAGTGTAAGCAACTGGAAGGAAGGTGCCTTGCTA
>CAUJNA010003283.1:992212-1009712 GCA_963377175.1 Effrenium voratum
GACAACAAACAAACAATGCCAACTTCTGCACTGCGACTCAATACATTGACGCGTGGCCTACACCAATGCAAAGTCGGGGCTCGTGAACCGATGTTTGTTATGCTCACTTTGGTTGTATCATGATCAAGACAGGATCCAGCCTGGTTTTGAAACATAAGCAATATCTGAAATCACTCACAGCAATTTAAGCGCCATGAGGCACACGACATGCATCCGGACTCTGCCCCGTTTTGGTGTTTGGCGTAGACTGCAAGAGTGCTGCGAGCATGTAACCATGCTCCAGTCGTGTGTATGCTGCGAGCATGTAAATGAACAAGAACACAAGGCCACCGCCAACCTGCCCATCGTGAATGAAGCACCGATACAATGTGCCGAGGTTTACAAAGCGTTTGGAAGCCTTTTGCTTGAGAGGGCAATGTTAAGCTTTGCCACACGTGCTTCACGATGCTCCCTTCGCTTGCCGGCATATTGACATATTGAATGAAATAAATCCTCTGAAACGTCTCATACACCTATGTGGGGTTCAGCAACTGGAACGAACGAACAAAGGGTCCCAATCTGGCCAACAAGAGACAGCCCCTCTAAATTGCTAGCTTCTTGTAAAATGTCAACAAAAACTCGGTTGCATGACTTACCCCTTAAAACTCAAAGTTTTGGGGAAGTTGGTCTTTTACAGACATATAGCCCATGTTACCCCCAAAAAGTTGAAAAGTTGTGTTTTTAAGAGGTAAGATGATTTGCATGTCCGCCCATCTGCCCACCCGCCGCCTTCATTTCCCCTTCTGGTTCATTCCTTTTGCTTCCATTTGCTGAAGACCCTGAAAAACTGAACAATATGTCCAGTACTGAAATCGATTCCCTTTGAAACAGGGAAACACGAAAAACATCTTCATTCCAGCAAATGCAGCACCTGGAAGCTTCCACAGTTTCCGCCCCCCGGTCATTCCGAGCCAACCGCTCGCTCCCGGTGAGCCAAATCACCAGAAAGCCGATGAAGCCAAGCGCCAACAGCCCACCGAGGCTCATCATCGACATGAAGGAACCGCCTCACGTGTCGCGTCGTCTCCTGTTTTTGGTGAGCTCTTCAAGGGCGACAATAGCAGGGGATGCGTGGGTCCGTGACTCATGTGTTCTTCTGTGATATAACAAAATGGGCCGAACCCCAAAACCGTTCAACCCCCCAGATAAAGAGGAGATTCCCCCACCCCAAAAAAAAGTGGTTGGATAATCCCCGAGTGATCAACCACAACCCTGGCCAGGAAGAAAAAACAATCCAGGCTGCACGGTTCCTGAAGTGGAACTCCACTTACAGGGGCGATCGATGCAGGATACGTCAGGCAAGTGGTGAGAGTAAGCCTTGGGTAACCCACTGAACGGAGCCTGAACAAAACAACATGGCTTCAGTCATTTATAACACACCGTGCTTTCGATCACAACTTACCTGACGTACCCGATCGCCCCTTTTCCCGCGTGTACGTGAAGTCCGATCGGCACAAAAAGCGGTCCAAGCAAGGGAGTGCTTAGATTCATCCATCTCTGTTGTGGATTATTCCAGAATCTTGATTCCAACACGTTCATCAACTGGATGGGTTTACAACTAGAAAAAAACAGCTCAGGGTGAAATATACTGTTATCACTGTGAGGTTGTTTCCTCAAAGATGGCGCATATGTTCAAAGGGATTCGGTTGTGACAAGAAGGAACATAGAACTAAAGGTAACAACAGACAAAGCAAGCATCAAACACACAACCGGCAAACAAAACTTCAACGTGTCTCTCAGTGCCTGCAAGCCCCAGAGCGGTTGGAGCAAATTTGAGCGTCGTCCACCAGGCTGTGGCTCAAAAAAACCGGTACCAAAATGGAACCCTGGTAAGTGGAAACATGGATCCAAAACCTGCGGTTGGCCCCTCCGATCCTTTAATTTTGAGCGTCACACCCACCATGCAACACGGCTGTATCCGGGGGGGTGGGTAGAGAGCCCTAGGAAACCTTACGGTTCCCTAGGCTTCCTTAGGGTTCCCTAGGCTTAGGCTTCTCTACAAAGCGCCCCTCGGGAGTACATTTTTGCGTCTCTGCGCGAACTTTTAAGGTGCCAAGAGTTGAAACTGTAAAATTTCCAGCAGCTTCCAATCACTGGGCGCCTCTGAACAGATTCGGACCCCTCCGGGTGGTTTGCTGGTGGTGTCCCTGCAAAAAAAAGAAAAACACCCAACAAGGCATCCCGGATCTTGAGCCACCGCTGTCTGAGATCATTAGCTTGAGAGCACATGGCGGCACCCAACGTCTTGTTAGCTTGGTCGGCTGGATTAAGCGGGTGATGAAAACAAAACTGGGCTGCCCTCAGATCCCCCGCTAAAAGTTTAACTTTTAGTGAATTAAATGGAAACTACCACTAAACACTAAAAAGCTAAAAGGCTGAGGGGATGGCTGGGGGCCACCAAGAAAACGAACTTGCTAGTGCGATAGGCAGAGAATGAGAAATGGAATGACCCCATAAACCATCCAACTGGTGGTTTCCTTTGAGGGAATCCCCAGGTTCATTCTCATTCCCTCATTCCCTTCTGAGCACCAGCAAGACAAACTCCCATGCCAGTGTCCAAAGAAGATGGAGGCAAGATCTCGGCATTTTACCTTGTTCACCGTTGATGGCTTAACGAGCCGGTCTCGTCAAACAGGGGCGCTTCATCAGTGAGGTTTAGATAACTTGGCATGTCATTGCGACTCAGCCAGAATGCAGACCACGGGACAGATCATGCGGGGTCCCTTTCAGTTTGCGGCTGAAGCCACCGCTATCCCAGACCCTCGAGAGGCCTAAAAAGAAACATCAACGGCCTGACTGTATCCATGAAAATGCTGCTAACAAGGCCTCACTAAACGAGCATCCACGGCGCCTTTTTCCAGTGGCCACCCCTTGGCGTCGCAGAAATTCGGCTCGCTTTGGGAATCCTGCTGACAACCCTCCCCCCCAAACCGCTTCCCCACCCGGCCTGTGTCAGCATTCACCTGGCTCTCCGGCCATGGCCGGTCCGAAAGTTTAGTGAAGTTGCCATGGCACAGGTAGGGCCTTGGTTGAGATTTGGCACAATCCCAAGGCAAAAACCAATAAACACCAGGAAGGGTAGAGCCTAAAGTCATTAGAGATCAATCTAGGTCGCCAAGGAGCAGATTATCGACGCTGCCTTTGGAATCCATTTTTGTCCCACCCAGCCAAAGGACACAAAAAAAAAACATGTCCGTGATGACAACATGTTATCAAACATTGCCAACTTAGGACCCCTGCAGTACTTCTGCTGTCGCACATGCTAGATATGAAGACCAATGGGCTCGAATATCCACGCCCTTCTGCTGAGCTTGAATATGAAGAAGGTGTACAGTCAGTAGAGTAAAACGCGGGCCTTCAATTACCACAAGGTATTTGCTTCTCCTAAACTCCAACGGATGTCCAAATCTAAGGCTTACTTCCAGTGGGTGCTATCGGAATGGCGGTGTTTGGCAATAGCACCAGTGGATAGTGTCGCAGGCAGGTCGTAAACAAACAAAATTGCGGACCCACGAAAATCGTCATTAGCAGAATCCGTCTTCTCCCCCAGTCCGGTCAATCACTCAGGGAGCGGCCGACAAAAACAGGCAACCAAGTGGCTGAGCTGCCCTAATGCCTGTGTTTCCTGGTTGGTTCCCTTTAAGTCAACCAAGCACCCTCAAAGAAGTACACCCATACTGGGTTGATGTCTGCTCTCCTGCTAAAAAAAACACGTTCTTTTAGTGGTTTAATAGAAAACCCATTGGTTGGCAACAAGTTAAAGTCCTAACATCCAAGCAAAATGCGCCTCTGCATATGTATATATATATATATATATGAAGCTGACCTTTACGAAAACCCAGCACAAGCCTCCAACAGCTCCAGCTCGAAGAACAAGGTTGCTCCCGGAGGAATGGGCCCCACACCTGGCAGTTCAAAAGGCCTGACATGCTGTCGCGATAGGTAGGGAATGATCGAGTCAGGGTGTTGGACATGAACATTTTGGGGAATCCCTTAAAGGAAACCACATTGGGGATGGTTTAGAGGGCGCATTCCATCATTCCCTGCAGAGAACCAGCAAGATGACAGGTCCACACTACGGCGATGCACATAGAATTGGAACCGGAGTGAGGAACTTGGCTACTTTGTTTGTTTATGCCCACTTTGGGGGCTTTTCAAGCCCAAATCATGGGCTTTCTGCAGAAGCGTCGGCTGCGGAGTTTCGATCCGTGCCAAGGCTGTGCGCAGCTCAAATGCCTGGCGCTTGGCCGTTTGAAAGGCTGCACCAAGATGATTTCGTGGAAGTTCCCGGAACCCGGGCAGTATCCCGCAACCAATGCAGCAGGGTCCATGTTCCAAGACTGCCGGCGTTTGACACAAATGGAGATGGCATGAAACTAAAGCTGAAACCCGCATAATGACAAACAGCCATGCAGCCATGTGACTGAGTCATTTCAAACAAACAAGTTAACACATGTGCCATTCCTTGCTCGTATGCGACTTGCGTGCTCTTTGGAAACTACAGTACCTGAATGACGAGACACCAACTCATCCCTTGAGCAAATAACGGTCAAATATTGACGGAACCTTGTGCACAGAAGGCCTTCCTGATGGACAAAGAAAAAACATGTTGTCTTCAAAGCTTGCTGGTTCTAAGCAGGGGATGAGGGAATGACCACTGTAAACGATGCCCTACAGTCTCCTTCAAGGGAATCCCCTTCCGGTTCATTCCCAACACACTGGCTCATTCCCTACTGAGCACCAGCAAGAAAACACCGCTGCTTGCCGAACTGGTGAGCCCCACTTGCACAGGCGTAACCATTCACCTTTGTCCTTCGTCAGAGGCCAGCAATGTGTTTTGTCCCAGCAACAAATTCATTGCACGCCTCTATCACCATAGGCCAGGTTGCTCGGTAGGATGATCTCCCACCTGAAGTCGAGAAAAGCTGGTACACACCAACCCAAACATGGCAAAAAACAAATCACTAACAAGCGACAGAGCCAGTAAAACCCATGCAATAAGCCATGGTCTCCAGTCCGAATTCTGGCACCATGCTTGGATACCCAGATGATGCGCCATACAGATAGTTCAGCGTGTGCATGACATTTGGAGATGAATTAAAATTGGCGATGCCCTTTTGAAATCCAAATTCACACTTCTTGTGATTGGTTACAATAGACACAATTTCATATCTGACTAGGTACATTTATGTTCATGGTTCCTAGCTAAAAACAAGCCAAAGGTTGCTGGCCTGTACAAGCAAGCACGTGGGTTCATTTTTTGGGAACCATGGTTTTGTAAGGAACGGACACCATATTTTCCAGGGTTTGAAGGTAGCCGGAGGTTTCGGACAGCCAAAGGCAACCGGGGTTGCCCCAAGCTTCCAATGATCACGATGGCTCATATGTTTACTTGTGTGTGGGACTCTGGCTGATTAGCAGATTGCTTGGGGAACCAAATCTTGGCAGATTTGTTGAAAGGGCGCATCTCTGCCTCAAACATAGCGATATCAGGTGCCTATACATTTATCTTCGACAGGGGCTCAAACAAAAAGAACGAAATCGAACAACTACGCAACTACACGTGCAATGGTTGAAGGCTGCGCTGGTTTGGGGGCGCTAGTACAGGCAGCCTATTGCGAGCAGGTATACCCAGATTTTCCCATCTTGAACCTGTTTGTCGACCTCCGTTTCACCTTTTTGCTTATGGGCCAACAAAGCGGCTTGGGTGTCGCAAAAGCAGGGTCCCCACAAGAACAGTGTTGCGGCGTGGTGACCTTCAGCCTGCACCGGCCCACAACATCGCGATATGTCCCAATTATATTTGAAGGCGCGAAAAAGCCGAGTGCCGGATGGAGCCCGAACTCCATTTGATTCTCTCCCCCGAATAAAAAAAAACGAAAAACAAAAACAATGGAAGTATAGTTGGACTTGCAAGGGAAATCCCTCTTCCCCCGTATCCATTTCCAAGATTTTCGGATTTTTCGCGATTTCAGCCCAGGCGCTTCTCGCCCTGGCGCATCATCTGCAAGGCTTCTGACCAGCCAGGCACCACCTGGGTGGGCCTGGCACGCCAAGGAACGTGGCAAGGGACTGATGCCTGGAACCAATGGGAAAAATCCGCTTCTTCAGCTAGGTGCACCAGTAGAGAGGTTAGAAGAAGGGTGCCAACTTTTTCTGTAGTCTATTTTAGTAGGGCAACCCTGCCCCAAAAAGGGTGAAAGGGCACTACTGGGGGACCTAGTCAGGAAAAATCAAGACGTTTGCTCATCAAGCTCTGATTGCTGAGGCGTGAAATATCAAGCAATCGAGCCAGGCAGTCTGCTAGATTTGGTACCATGACTTCAACTGCGTCCTGCGGCTCAGTTCGATCCCCCAGTTCTGCCACCCATGCTTGCAAGAGACTTGTCCCGAGAGCAATATGAGATCATGCATAGTCAGCCCTTCTCTCAGATACTTGACTGACACGTAGGGAACAGCTTCAGATCCTATCTGAAATCCATAGCCTCACCGCTTTCCCCTTTTCTCTGTGGCCATGGCAGTGTCTCCGACCCCCCCCCGGCCAATGCAAGTACGAAAGGCCGAGCCTGAATATCACTGGCTGCCGGTCGTACCTGAAAACAACAAAGAGGATTCCGATCGGACAACCACAGAACCAGAAATAAACACACCAACACAGACACCCACACCCACACACCAACACACCCACATACACCCACACATTCACCCACACATTCACCCACCCACCCACCCACCCACCCACCCACCCACCCACCCACCCACCCACCCACCCACTCACCCACCCACCCACCCACGCACGCACGCACGCACGCACGCACGCACGCACGCACGCACGCACGCAAGTGTGCAAAGAGACTTCCTACACCTTGGCCACTCAAAAAGGAGGTGGTGTTTGCAAGATCCGCGCTCTCCATGAAGACTTTGCAGTTCATCACTTCAAGCGCAGTTCACTCCGCTTGCGCGCTGGCGCTTCCAAGCTGCTCTCGGAGAGGCTTCCTCCCGAACTTGTGGATCCACCACAAGCGGTTCCAGAGCCTGCCCCAGCCAGTCCTGTGTTCTCACACGCACGCATGCACAAACACACAGACACACCTTCACCATGGCGAACACACAATGGCATGTAGAACATTCACATTATAATCACAAACAAGTAGAAGCTGGGAGCCATGCTCGATGTCCTGAAAACGGAAACCAGAATCAAGTCTAACAGTTTTTCCAGTCCCCTGATCCACAGCTTTAGTAATTTTTGCGGGGCTCCAGACTCCCCTTGTCACGGTTCCGTTTGAGGGGCTGCTGTTCTGTTCTGGCAACTGAACAAGCAACGAGAGCAACATGATTTATCCGCCGAGAAATGGCCGATCATCCATGCTCGATATAGCTAGGTCCTCCAGTAGAGAGGATAGAATAAGGGTACCCTTTTTTTCTGTAGTCTATTTTAGTAGGGCAACCCTCCACCAAAAAAGGGGAGAGAAGTGCACTACTGGAAGACCTAGTCTGTCCGTGAAGCCCAAAAACAATTCCTAGAGGCACCTTTTGCAGGACTCCCGCAGGTGCCGTCGTCTCAAACTTCAGAGGCTGGCGTGTGAGGTGTGGTTGATGGGGGTCCCGGGGTCGCCTTTTAAGCCTCCCGCAAGATGATCCGCAGGTCATCCGGCCGGTATGACCCAGAGATCTAAAGAATCGGACCAGGGATCCAATCACCTCAGATGCCCAGTGGCCAGGGAAGAAAAGGGCATCCTTTCTTTGGTTGGTCGAGTTGAAAGGGGAACCCTTCCCAAAAAAAGGAAAAAAGGGCACCACTGGGCAACTGGGAATCCTTTCGGGTCCCGTATTTTGCCACATTTTCGGACACGGGCAAACCAACTAATTCACGGGGCACGAGCTGTCGAACTCGGTGCCATCTGCCAGGGTGCCGCGATAGTGACACCTGGAGCATGGATCCGGAGGGAACGTCTCAAGAGGTAGAAACCTCCACGCGGAACTCGAGTCAAAAGCAACGCTGGGCAGCCAAACTTGTCCAAGGCTTAAATAGACAGTATTTGGCTGTGGCTAAAACCTGCGTTACCCTAGCCACACCCATTTCAGGGAAACTGCATGCATCCCCATAGGAGATTCAACCAGCAGGTTGAGTACGGGTCTTAGCAAGGAAGGTCGAGCCTTAGGGTCAGGACACTGCGACCGTGCTATCCATGTTACAAAGCCACAGGGCAAAGCAATCGAAATGCGCCTGCCGGAAACAAGTCATGCCAACGACGCTTGCCTTCAGGCAGGCATCAGGGCTGAGTATGGTACCCATCTCTTGGATGCTTTAGAGAGAAACCAAAACGAAACCAACCCTTTTTGGGGATCCCACAAAAAAAAACAAAAAAAAAAAAAAAAAACAAAAAAAAAACACACACAGCCATGTCACAAAATGGCTGGCGCTCTCTGGCACTCGGCACTCGGCACTCGATCCCAAGGAAGGGATTGACCAAAGTGTTGCAGCGAGTTTTTTGGCCAAGGCCCTGTGCGAGAGGAGCTGTAAGGCACGTTCCCGTCATGACAGTCATGACAGTCAAAGGTGGTTGGGCGAACCCTGGATCACACCCCTCGGACAGTCTTTGGCAATCACATCCGGCCTGCAGGCTGTCTCGGGCAAGGGCCTGTCCAAAACGACGAATCCATGAAAGGCATGGCCAACACTTGAGCTGTAACCTCCAAACATTATTTGACAATGGCAACAAATTAAGAGCACGTGGGACAATATTGGCACTTCTTCAGCCAACAACGACGCAACCATGTCGTCGAGTATTTGAAACAGCCGGATGCTAAGCACCGCAGTGCCTGGAAGAGAGGTCCAACACCCCCCAGAATGAAGTCATGTCAACCCTACTGCAGCTCCCACATGCTGAACTTTGAGAACATGTATGCCTGGTGCACAAAGTCCAGTCAGACAGGCCACCCAGCTTGTTGTGCCTAGCCTTCGTGTTCAAAAGGAGTAGTGCGAACACGCAAACACGATACTCGCAACTTTGCCTAGATTGTCACATACTGTCGCTTCTGAATGGGTCGCAAGCTTGCCAATTGATCCCGCCCGTCACCTGTATTGTCCACTGAGTTGCGGGGTCTTTTTATCAATCAGGAGACTGGCCAGGTCCTCGAGTAGAGAGGTAAGAATAAGGGTACCCTTTTTTCTGTAGTGTATTTTAGTAGGGGAACCCTCCCCGCAAAAAAAGGGTAAAAGGACTACTGGGGGACCTAGCTGGTGGGACTGGCAAGCTAAGTTATGTCCCGCAGGCTGCCCACTAGCTTTTGATCAGCGAAAGATTCGGATGCACAAATGCAGCAGGATGCGACTCGTGTATTGGCGCATTTCATTAACAAAGGGCTTCTGGCAAGCAGCATCTCAAAAACATGCACGGACACGGAACGTCTGCTTTTGGGTGTTGCAAAAGAGTGCTATTAAATGCATCCTCGGATCGCTCTGTAACCTGAACAAAGACTCATGCAGGGCAAGAGCCATTCTTGAGGACTCTATCAAACCTTGGCCCACGTTTGGGGTACACAGAAAACAATATGGTCAAATTCGCTTTCATACTTTGTCAACCCTACGGAACAATTTTGGTATCGGAGGCCCCAGAACTGAAGATCAAAGCAAATATTAGAAACCCGCCATGTTTTCCTATGCTAGCCGCAATGGAGCCATCGAGTGCGTCCGAAGGCCCTTGCTAGATACAACTGCAAATACTATCACTGCCTCTCGCGTAAGCTAATTTTGAGATGATTCGCATGGAACCAACGCGTTCATGGAGTGTATAACATCATCGACTATCCCGTGATGCGAGTTCCTGCTTGCCTAACTTCCCTTGCAAGTCATGTCTTGACTATATCAAGCTCGCTCTTGGTGAGTAAGGCACAACATCTATGGTGTCAAGGAGATGCCGGTAGCAATTCACTCAGAACACAGCTCCAAGCATTCGTAAGACCTAGCGATAGTACCGACTAACGCGAGGCCCATACCCGAAGCCCCAGCAACCCTCCTGCCTCTCCCCAGAAGGATTGCTTTTTAGCACCTGCGATGCCGAGATCAGTGCATCTCAAAACCGAGTCTGTCAGAATTTGCCTGCTGCAATGTTGCACGAGATAAACATGTCTTGTAAGAGTCGGAAGAAGCAATCAACTCATTCTAGCAAGCAGTGCCTCGAAAAAGTATAAAGTCCTTTTGCTCCTTTCACCCGACTCGAGCTTTTTGCGCCAAAGGTGTCTCTAGACTCCATGTTGCCTGGTGTCCCTGCCGGTCTTCCTTCTCACTTGCCATGACTAAAGGTCCTGAAGTAAACAATCAGCTTCCCCCTAATTGGCGGTTTGGATTGGTTTGGGGCTTTGAACCACTGCTTCTTTTCAGAAATATATCAAAAACCAGCACGGAACAAGAAACCAACGGGGTCCAAACCGCCCTTTTTGAGGGAAGCTGAAACAATTTGGGATGAGATGGGTGGGGTGACCGAGACCGGCTGTTGGTTGAATAAACCGCTTGGGGATTCGCATTCTCAAGGAAACCGGGATGGATGGCTTTTTCTGGGGATCAACCCGGATGGATGGCTTTTCTCTCGGGGTCATTCCATTGCTCATGCCCTGCGGGTCCAGACCACCACCCACAACTCCTCCCCAGAAATTCCCCTCTAAAGGAATCCAAATCGGATGGATGCTTTCTCTTGTCCTTCCTTTTCGAAATTTGCTGGGTCCATTGAACAGAACTCCTCCCTAGGAAGCGGTTCCTTTTGGGGTCATTCCATTTCTCATTTGCTGAGCTGGGTCCACTTACCCACATGGTTGTGGGTCAAAAAATAGGTACCCAAAATGGCTTGCCCTGCAAAATGGAAACATGGACTAAACTTTGCGGTTCCCTGATGGTACAATTTTGACCCATACCCATAGCAGATCTCCTGCGGCCCCGCCTTGTACTGGAGCCCGGACTCCGTCTTCTGGAAGTCGGAGCTGGCCGGCGAGCCGAGTTTTGCCCGGCCGGGGTCTTCGCGTCTGAGCGGCGAAAGGGCGTTTTTTCTTGTGGCTTGAAAGGACGCTACCACGAAAACAGCTCAAAACAACTAGAAACCTAAGGGGATCACCTGTTAAAGCCTAACTTTGAGTGGGTGAAATGGAAACTACCCCAAAGCCAACTAACAACAACTAAAAGCCAAGGAAACCGGATGGCTGGGAACCAGGGTTATAATCGATGGGCTAAGGCCTTGCATCATGACCTTGAGCTCGTGATCACCTGAAAGATCGATAAGTAGATGCATTCCTAGCTGGACTCAGTTGGCCGCGGGTCAAAATCCTAATCGTACCCCCAGTGCACATCCCAATCCCCACTAAAATAGACTGAAATGGGTGGTGCACCTACCCCAAGATGGTACCTTTAGTCTTGACCCACAGCCAGTTGTCCAAAGGATCTGGAACAAGAAGGCTAACCTTTCGGGATCTTGACTAAAAATGGACCAAAAAGGGAAAGCCAGAAGGTCGAAAGGTCGATTCGCTTTGAACAACTGAGTGGATCAGAATGTTGTCAAGCATCCGACTTGCCGACCGCCAGCGTAGAAACGGAGATCCCGCATTCCACTCCCATAATGCGTAGCACGCATACTCTGAGCCAACCTGGCTGGCATGAGACCATGACCGACCGCCAAAAAGTACTGATGAAACAAGTCGAACCGCTCGGTCTCCACAGTCCGCACCCCTGGCCGAACTTAGAAAACAGAACAACTTGAAACAAAATACGCAGGAACTCTCAATATTGATGGTGGTCTATTCGGAAAACAGGCGCAAACTGCGGAACCTCACTTAAGGTTCGCTCAGCCCGGCAATCTAAGCTCGTGAGTAAATGCCCTCTTTTGCATACTGGTCCCAGTCCCGATACGTCGAAACATTGGACACACAGTCACACACACACACACTGCTTCATACCTCGATGGCCTATTCCTTAGCTAAGCATCGCAACTGAAAACGTTTATTTCGCCCACCTTCAACACAGTCCCCAGAATTCGCCTGCGGTCTTGTGCTGATGGTTTGCAAGAAGAGCCTATTTTGAATCAAACTCCAGAAGGGTTTGCCGCCTCTGCCTCTCACTCCAAGTATCTTGTCTTGGAACATACAGCACCACTCTTTCCGCTCTTGAACCCCGAGTACGCGACACCAAGAGCACATGCGAGGATGTGGCACGTTTCCCTTTCTCGAATAATCAAACTTGACCAGAGTCACCTTCCCTGTCATGTCGTGACGAAGACTCACAGCTTGATGGTGGTCAACGGCGCCAGTGAGTTCTAAATTGTTTTGAATGTTGGTGCGGGAGCTATGCGCGATGTGTTGCATGCCGAGGACATCATTTATCCTACGTGAAGATAGTGCCAACAAGACTGGGAGTTCATGTTGACCAGGATCGTCTCGATCACACTTAACGGGCTGGGCAGGAAACTTAGTAAGAGGTTAGTAAGCCTGGCTACAACCAGGCGAACATTATTGCCATGGCTTTTGTGGGTTACCCGATCGCCCCTTTAAGCAGAATCCAACGAAAGAGCCGTTGAGGCGGTTTTACGGTTTCCAAGGTGTCACGTGCCTTGTCTCCGGCTCCTTGCCGCGGAACCGCAGCTCCTGAGCTGGGCGTATCGGCTTTTCGCATACCCTGGCTGTCACAGACTTGGACGTAAGTTTGGAGCTCCTGGCAATGCCTTCCTCAGGTATTCCTACTTAAACGGGCATGGTACTTAGAAGTGGTTAGTCAGCCTGGTTTTGACCCGCTTGCCATGGTTATCCAGGCTTGCTAAGCACTTGCTAAGTATCCGATCGCTAAGTACAATGCTCAAAGAAAGGTCCCAAATGCAAAGCGGTTGCCCAGTTGGAAGTGTTGCTTCTGTGGAGGCTGCGGAACGAGTGCTGAACAAAAACTTCTGAAGAATTCCTTGGCCAATCCTTCCATTTGCTTGTTCGCCCCTGGAAAAAAGGAGAAAATACATTCCAACATACATTCCAACATTAAAACCAACCAGGGAACATGACACACGCTTTCTTGTGTCAGTGCCTCAGGAACTTGGAGGATCGGGAGGCGGCACACAAGAGCTGCATCCTGTGTGCATGTGGCAAGGCGAGTTTTCCACGAAAGCAGAAGCAAATTGAAGGCGGGCGACTTATCCAACAGCGCAGTCACCTGAGAACACATGTAGGCATCAAGGCTACCCGCAAGACTGGTGGCAAATGATCGCGAGTTGATTCTATAAGCACAAGTCACTCAATGTCCTACTCAAATGCCAAGACACCTAGCCTGGATCTTCACACTTGCCAAGTTGTGCCAACGCTGGTGCAAGTAGGATCAAGTAGGGTTCTTCCATGATGTGCAAGTAGGATCAACTTGTATCAGATTATCAAATAGCATTGTGTCATTTCCAATATATGGTGTAAACATGACGACCCACGAATCCAAAGCTGCACGTGCCATTTGCAGCTAGCCACGTGTGAAGAAAATCAACATGTAGACAGCCTTGCAAAACGGTTCATGTTAGTCGGCTAACTTCAGATCCCCTCCTAAAAGTTTAACTTCTAGCAAATTAAATGGACCCCCCCCTAAACCCTAAAAACCTAAAAACCTAAAAACCTAAGGAACCGGACGGCTGGGAACCGCCAAGGTTAGAAAGCAGAAATCCTTTCACCCGCCCGAGCCTCGTGTTTGCACAACACATCCGAGTCCCCGGCTTCTGCAGCGACCGACATCAAATGGTCGGAATGAGTCGGGGGTTGCACAAAGCGATATGTGTGCGTGACCAAAGCAACATATAAATCAGCTCACATATTTAACACATGTGTGGATTCCAAAGGATGGGCGTGGTTGATCTAAGTCGCAAACGGGTTTTGCCGTTCCGGGGACCTCGTGCTGAGCGAGACATGAGCTGCGGAGTCTCAAGATGACAAGACGGTGATAGAGCGTGTGCTTGAAAGTATCATTTCGGGCACAAGGCAATACCTGCATTGGCATCTTCAACAGCCAAATGCCACACTGACAACTGCATCAACGTATTGTTTGGGGGGAACAACAGGCATCGTACCACGCAATGCCTGAAGCAACAAACTCCTGAACGAACACATTCAGAAACACGCGCTATGCTGCAGGCGGATTAGAGGGCACGAGCCTCCCAACACCATGACCGCCGTATGCCAGAAAGTGCTTGAGCGATAGCGTGTACCTTGAATTCAATAGGATTTCAGTAGGTAGGAGAAACTAAACAACTGGAACAAGGAAATGGCCCATCAACATCGAGCCTTGCAAACACTACTTATCTTGAATATCGATGGGGTAGGCTCTCAAAGGCCAAACATGGCTAAGTCACCTGGACCAATGGCATCGCAAAGAACTGTCGATTCCTGAATTTTCGATGCTTCCGAAGACTTGACGCGTGTTGTAGACGGACAAAAATCACGGACTATATGACGTGTTTGTGTGTGTGCAATTTCGCGAATATCAGGTTTGGTCAGATTGAACTAGTATCCTGTTCACATCTGTCGCGTCCCTTTCCCTTCCCTTCCCGCATCCATGTGCCCTTTTTACTGCAAGAGCGTTGCGGGCGCTGCGAAACTTTTGGCTGGCACAAGCGACCTGGGCTGGGGCCAAATTGTTCTACTGGAATAGCTCAAGCTGACAAGGACAACAACGGCAACATTCAGTTGAAGTTTCCTCAAATGGAAGTGGGAGTAAAAAGTTTTAACACGGGTGCCCGCAACACATGCATTGCCAAGGACTGAATCAAGGAGCTGGCCTCTGCAACACTGCACTGGCCTAGTATTGAGTAACTAACGATGATGATAGCCAATGCTATCGCGGAGAGATGGCCATGGGTCAAAATCCCATACCCCCCAGTAAGCACCCCAACCCCCACTATAGACTAAAATGGGTGGTGCACCTACATCAACAAGGTACAGGCAAACGACAAAGCCATGCCTAAGTCACTCCTTTAGCTCTGTGGCCATGTGTTCCCCATGTGAACGCCGATTCCAAGAAGTCAATTAAGTCACGCCCCGGCAACAAGTCCCATGGAACGCTTGACATTACCGAGCTGATCATGCTAAAAAACACAGGTGTCAACACTGAAACACAATGGAACGCTAATGATGGCAAAACATGTTTTCCAGCCCCGCGAGGCGTGTGCAGGAACATGAAAACCAATGGAACGCTAAGCAAACGATAGGTTGCTGCAGGAGAGTTTAGGAAGACATGATACAATGGGTGGCCTTTGCCGGCTCTTGTACCGTCTTTTTTCACGTCCTGGGGATCTTTCTCTCGAAGGCAGGAAGGCGTATACGCAATGCATCCTGGCAAAAAAACGAGATCAAAACGAGATCACCGATCGTCCGTTGAAGAGTTGGGCCCACATGTGCCAAACCCGCGCCCACAAGTTCACTCACATCTGCGCCCGCTCCCATCAACTCACTTCCACACCCACTTTTCGACTGGATTCCACACTTGCGAACGCCAGCCGCTCAAGCGCGCCCGCTCAGCCCTGCGCACACACGCTAGCCAAATGGTAGGCACCCCCGCTCAAGCTGAACACACGCCAGCCAAATGGCAAGAACTCCCGCTCAGCCCTGCACACACGCCAGGCTAGTCCAGGTGAGAGGAAAAGCAAGGCGCCGACTCAAACCAGCTGTAGCAAAAGAGACGTCATGTCTCAAGATTGCAAAACAGACTGTAAACGCTCCTTGCCGGATACAATAGAACGTGCCTAAACCATCCTAAACTTACCGGAATAACCATTTTCAACTGCAATGCCTCCCAAAAACCTATCTCTTCAAACATGCAGAGTTCCTATGCGTTTTGGAAAAAGGCACGACTTCTTCGAAACCCTCGCCCCCATGAAAATTTAAGCAGTGCCTCAAACGGAGGCACACCGACGACAGCTGGATACAGGTGGCATGTGCGCCTTCTGAAATAGACACGAGTCAATTGAACAGGGCTCAACATGTCAATTCGGGGTGAAAACATTTGCCGCGGCAAATCCCAGCAAACCAGTCGAACATGTAAGCTGCAGCGTTCATACTTGATGCAGAAACTAATTTGGTGAGTTGACTGGCTCATGACACCCTGCTTTTCCCTGCTTGCTCTCAATCACTCCCATGCTATTGCCCCCTGCCACATAAAGCAAAGAAGGGTTGTCGCACAGCATATAGCACCTTCAAGTTTAGGAGGCTTTGCGAAAAAGGGTAGCAAAGGAAACCTGACTTAAGTTTCCGCTACTCTCTGATTCGTTTAGGGCAACGCGGTCAACAAAAGGTTCCGGGAGAAGGGTCCATGCTTCTGCTGAGGCTCGTGGCAGGTTTCAGGGGCAATGGCTAGGAGAGATGCCATCTTGTGGATAGTTTTGTCAACCAAATTGCTGAACTCTGCATGCTCTAGTCTACAAGCTGAACTTATGAATCAAAAATGATACCTCACACCATGCGAGACGCAATGAACTGCGACTGATCCTTGGTCTTTGGACGGCGCTCATGAGCTTGGAGCTAGCCCTCGGAAACCTCCAACATGTGAGCACACAAAACAAAGTGTGATGCGGGCCCCTGTTGTTCCGTCACGAGCCCAAAAGCAGTCATCCCAACAGCACAGCTCCCTGGCCCAACTTGCAATCCATCGAGCCCTGGCCTTCACCATTGAAGCTGACCCAGGCCATGTGAACTATAGGACCTGTGCCAGGAGGGTGTGTGTGTGTGCGCGATTGTTTTTGTGCAGGTGACGGATTTTTGTGGCGGTGTTTGAGCATGATTTTGTGTGTGTGTGAGTGCGCGCGCGCGCGTTCGTGCATGGTTCGCTTGGCTACTGCTTGCTGCTTTGGGCTGATCAATCTGGACAGTGACAGCTCCAGGGCGGAGTCTCGGTCATGTTGGTTTTGTTTTACGGTTGGCTCGCACCCTCCAGCACATGGGGGGTCCTGCTTTCGGAAAACGTCACTCTTCGCAAGAGGCAAACCTCTTTCGCGAATCCTTTCGCAACTCCAGCGCCGCGCCTCTCTTTTTGCAGCCTACGCTCTGGAATTTTGTGGCTACTGCAGTTACGCTTCCAAACGCAGTAAAAATAAGCGCGCAGTTCACTTGTACTGGCAGGTTTGCAACGCGCGCCCTTTCCATCCGTGCTTGCTGGGGCTGCTCTGTCCTGCGCGCTGTGCGCAGAACCTTGTACTTTCGCCGTTCCTTCGCGGATCTTTCGCGAAACTTCCATCAAAACAGCCAATTGACCGTTTCGACCGTTTTCGACCTCAAAACAGGAATCAAGGACGCAAGTAAAAGTGCGTCGCGTTTCTGTCTATAAGGGAGCGGGGCCTGCAAATATGTAAGGCAACGGGCATGCCTCCAGTCTCCGAAAGGTCAATACTGCTGTTGGTGTGATTTTGATGTTCAAGGTGACGTTGTCGCTGTTCATGGCAATGTCTGCGACAACGGTGCTGGCGCT
>CAUJNA010003283.1:1014712-1067212 GCA_963377175.1 Effrenium voratum
TGTGGAGATGCCATGCAACAAAGGCCAAAACAGAAGCAAGGTGAGCCATAGGTGTTAGTGTTTCATCTGGTTCATCGGTAGAGCTCAGTCACTACAAACACAAATGCAAACTACATGCAGTGAAGGGTTGGGGAAAGTTTCCACGCATGAATCAAGTCACATCATCTTCACCTAAAACAACACTTCAACAACTCAGCGATGCTTGGTTATACGAAAGTGCACATGGACGCCCATTGTAATCCCACTCTCTGCCCACATCATCAGCAGCGGCAGTCATGTCGAGTGCTGCACATCGTTGGACCAAAAAAAATGCCGATTGAAAGAGCGCGGGGCGCAAACCAAGGCCAACAAGAAGTGCAGGCTTTCTGAGGCGAGTGATTTTAAAAACCTCCGGCCGCCATTTACTCGGGCTCAATCAATGACATGTGTCAACACTCCGCCCCGCATATTGCTGGCAACCACTGGCAAATGTGTGTAACAAGGAGGTGCATGGTGAAATGCCAATGCACAAACCCAAGCTAAGTATCATGCTTCAGCAGTAGCAAAGCACTCTTTTGCCTCATCAGTTGGCCAGAAAACACACGTTTCACAGCGAGGGGCTCACCTCCCCGGCACCGGGTATTTACATTTTGGATCTTCGTAGTCGTCAGTACTTTCCTTCAAGGTGGTTGACCTTCCACAACAGTGGACCCGAATGGAAAGGGCGAGACCAAATGCTGAAGCTTCTGGTCATTTGACGTCTCGTGGAAGGACAAGCAGAAACCATGTCAAGAGCTGTCTTGCTATTGAAACTTGAAACAAAGGCATGATCATCATAGCAATGTGGCAGTGGCTCAAAAAACCGGTACGAAAATGGAACCCTGGGAAGTGGAAACAAAGGCCAAAACCTGCGTAACCCCTCCTGGTTAATTTTGAGCCACACCCATGTGTCTCGTCGCCCTTCTCTGAATCTGAGACTCACATGCTCTCTTCCCGTGAGTCGCCTGCGATGAGAAGGATCAGCATCAGGAAAGGCCTCGGCAATGATACCCAGTTCAACAGTGTCCGCCTACAAAGTCAACAAGGCATGATTGAATTTCAAGAAACCAACCAAGTAAGAAAAAAAGTAAACTGTTTTCTGCTGTTCCAGCTAGGGTGGTGAAGGGAAATCGACCATGAGGATGGATCGCCCAATCTGCCACTCAGATACATACAGTTTCTGTCATCAGGGTGAGTAGAAATGCTTTGCCCAAAGTCGGAACTGCTTCCAGGTTTCATGGCTCCTTTCACTTCCAGAACCGTGTCAAGATTCAGCTCTCCGCATCCGTCTCAGCCAGGCTGCCAGTAGGCATAGCAGAAGATCGGAAAGAGCATGCCCCCCACGCACTTGTAGTCGCGGGCGGCCTCCAATCACCATGGAAAGGCTTCGGGCATCACCGAGATGGCTGCCTGGTGGTTTTTGAAAGCAAGGAATATTGGACAACCCTCATACATATATATATATATGTATATGGCTGTGGGTCAAAACTAGGAGGTAACCAAAATGGCTTGCCCTGGCAAATGGAAAAAACAACTAAAACATGCGGTCCGATTCCTGGTTTTATTGGACTCATACCCAAATGTGTGGCCCTGCGATGTTCAAGATGTTTGCCTACGGAGATTCCTGAAAAAAATCGCACAGCCTGCATTTCAAGAAAGGCCTCTGAACAGAAGTATGTGTTCATGAAATGGCACTGTCGCACATATCTTCAAAAGAACCCTTGGGTACTACGATCCTTTGCTGTAAACAAGGGATGGGGCAGAACCCTTCACCAAGCTCTAAGATCAAACACATGTGGCCAGAACCTTTGCGCTGTATGGACAACATAGGGAACTTACTCACAGGTCAAAAGCCGATTTAAAACTCCTGCGCCAAAAAGATGCATACACGAAACGTCTGATTCAAGCATCCCTGCATCTCAAAATATCATGATGCTCAAAGCACTTGACCTAGACCTTGTTTCTTTGTTTTTGTGTTTGTCTGTTGTTTGTTCTTCTGTTTTTTCTCCTTTTTTTTCCCGAGCGCAAAGCCGCCGGATCTAGAGCTTCTTGGTGGTGCTAAATCCACAAAAAGAAGATGAGTGCAACTAGATCCGCTGGTGAGCCATGGATGACTTCAAGACGGGTTGCAGCAATCCATATTGATGGCGTTCAAGGCATGATGCCTGGCCTCAAATGACCTGGTCATCTCATGTGAGACAACACTCTGGTCAAAGATAGGGTAACCCTAAAATGGCTTGAAACAGGTGCACAAACCTATGGTCCTTTTTGTTGGTGGTGGTTTCAGTTTGACAAATGCCAACATGTTGGTTGATCAAAACGTCCGTGATGCCTGGCACGCAAGCCTCTTTCGCGCCTCGTAGAGGCCCAGCAAGATGTCCCCGGCAAAGGCGTTGGCCAATTGGCCCTGCGTGTTTGGCGACGTTCCAAGGTACATCGCCGTTGATCAAAAGGTCCTCACTTCTTGAGTGGATTGGCCAAACAAAATCAGAACTTCTTGTTTACCGCTTGAATGTCGTCCCGGAAAGTTAAAAAATGGAACTCAGGGAGGGAGCCTGCTGCCACAACTCAAACTGCAGCAGCTCTTGTTTTGTGCTGACCAGACACATGCAGTTGATACCTTGCCATATTGTTTGGATGGACAAAAGTAGGTGGCTACGCTGGCTTATCCCAATATGTTTGCAGGGCTTCATCCATCCCAACTAGCCAATTGGGGCAACAAAAGCTCCGGAAGCAAGACAGAGATCTGCGCAGAACGCTGGAGCGATATTCCATTCCTCGAAACTTGAAATCTTCGATTCTGGGCTGCTCCCTCGGATCCCCTGCCAAAAAAAAAAAAACTTTGGTGGGGGAAATGGAAACTACCACTAAACCCTAAAAACCTGAAAAGCTGAGGGCATGGCTGGGAGCCACCAAGAATTGTAAGCCCACAAGCGAATCATGCTGCCGACAGGGGCTTGTTGGCTACCAAGCAAGTGGCAAAAGAGACGCAAGCAACATTCGACGCTGATTGGTGCAGTCGTTTCGGATGCAATAGTGCATATGGTCCTGTAAGGGCTTGGCAGCTAGCCGTGCCTGTTTGACACAGGAGTCTCTAGACTGCAGTGACAAAAGTGCCAGGATGGCCGTCAGAAAACCGGAAGGATGATTCTGGCACATTTAGGCGGTGTCCGGCAGAAAGTGCTTGACCAGCGGTACTGCGGCCGAGCATGGGGGGTCCTGGGTGCTGTCTGTCAGGCACATCGCCAGAAACATCACCATGGTAGCAAAGAAGGCTGCAAAACCACCAGTGAGCTGCTACAACCCCAGCGTTGCAAAATGTCGAGCACGCCAACTGCGCTGAACGCTGCCATGCTAACACGCGCAACTTGCGTTGGCGTTATTGTGCATTGGCGGCGGCAAGACGTCAACATTGAAGTTCACAGGCCATTAAGTGCTCCCGCTAGACTTCGCCCTGACCACTTCCACATGCGCCCGTCCGTGCACAAACCAATACAAGCCTGAATTGAATTCATCCGAATCAACCTTCGGGCCCCGAGCCCAGCAAGAAAGAAACGTTTGTCCATGCTGGTCCTGCCCAACTGGAATTTCGGATAGATCTAGATCCTGTATTTCTTTGATCTAGAATCCGCAAAACGCGGCAAGCGTCAAGAAAGCAAACGAAACCAGGCGGGCCTGCTGCAGCCATTGCACCAGCTGCCATGGCCTGAGCTACAAAGTGTTGGCTGCGAAGTGGTGGCCACACTCACGCCCCTTGACCCGGGAATCCTGCAACAGAAGAGACCTAGATAGCCAAGTTGTGATCGCTTTTTTCAGTCACTGTTGCTGGTTTTTGGGGAAAACTGGATGGAAAAAACAGCAACTGGCGATCCAGGGACATGACGTTCTGTTCTCTACAACTGGTGAGCTTGAAAGATGCCTGCTGGCGGCTCCTCATTCTGACTCTGGGGATCGTCGATGAACAGGCCAAAACGGCCAACAATCAGTTACTGTACGACAGCATTTAAATGGATTCATGGAATGAGCCGGCACAACTCCAAGACACAAAGACAGGCTTCTTGTTGCAAATAGCTTGACTTACTCTAACCCACAAGTACGGGTTGCTCAGCATGAAAAAGGCGTGCATCAGCATTAGTATTGCCGTAGTCACCGTTTGTTGGCAGGATTGCTTGCAGCTTAAGTTGCTTGCAATCTGCGCTACAAGCCTCACTAACGGGCTGTTCTGTATTCGATACACGCAATGTACACAGTTCACTAGGTTGTCCCTATTGAGAAAACTATCACTGCATGGATGACGGAAGTTGCTGTAACTCAAGTAAACGGTCTTCCAAATAGGAAGTGGTCGGTGTCAGGGGACGGCCCACGGAATACACACAGTAAGCACCTATGGGTGGGTTTGAATGTCCTATCTGCAAATCACCCTGAAAAAGACTTGCCAGACTGCCAAACGAGAAAGAACAGGTAGGAACCACACCTGGGCACCGACACTATGCTCTGCAAACCGACGGGCAAGTATCGATTGTGGTCGTGCAAGTGATGCATACACACACACACACACACACTTGTACAGGCCAGTCAAGGGGCAAACACAGCCTGTCGATTTCATCATGAATGAAAAACGAAGTCAAGGAATAGTGGTTTGCGTTTGAGCTGCCCAGGCGGTGCTTACAGGGGCAAGGTGCTTGGTAAGTGGTTAGTAAGCCCGGTTATGATCCACTGATCATGGCTACAAGTCTCCTAAGTTAAGTGGGTTATAACCATGCTTACTAACCAATTACAAAGTACCCTGCCCCTTGGCAATACAAAGACACAATTCCCGGTTGCACAAAGCCAAAAGGCAGCAGCGTCTAGCCTGAGAGGGTCATTGAAGAAGCCGGTCAGTCAGCTCCGGACCCACGAATAGTTGATAGGAGCTGGCCTTGTTTGATGGAAACCATTCTATAGATGCTTGGCAAAGGGCCCCCATTCGTGGCCCACTAGATCCAGTGGGTTTCTCCCAGGAACCCAAATTTGAGGCATTCCAAAACCGCAGCGGCATCAAACCTCACCGGCCTGACATAGCGGGCTACAGGGCAAAGGATCTCTCGTTGTTGATATCTGTTGAACCCACGGCAAGGTCACCGCAATGTGCGCAATCACCTTCATGACTTTGCATCCGACTCAGTCCGTCATGAATAACAAACCCGCTACCCATACAGAACTCCTGGTAGCTCCTTAGCTCATTCACTAAAAGCAAATTTGCATGACCCCAGCTCCGTCACGGCTCCTGTCCAACCACCCTGCCCTAATATTTCCCCCTTTAAACAGCCCCCCCACCAAAAGGATGGCCCCTCGCCCGGGGATGCGCAGCCCAGCACGGAGCCATCTAGGGAATTCTCCCAGGCCAGGTGCCGGGCAAATACTTTTGAGCCTCCGCTGGTACAGTGGGCACCACTGTCCTGCATCGCACATCTCCAGGATATGCCCAAACAAACTTCGTGGACCAATCCGTGGGGCAGGGTTTTCTTATATACACATATATATATATATAAGTCCAAACTGCCAGATGTTCTTGGTTGGCGGCTTCCCTGAAAAATGAGAAACACGACGAACACAGCCCACTAAACCTCTTCCGCCTGGAGATCTGGCCGGCAACTTAGAACCTCTCAAGATAACTCAAGGCCCCACCCGTCAGGCGCTGGCTCAGAAGGCGCTCGGTCAAAGCCAAGTGGTTTTCTTGGGGCCCATGGGCTGCTGCAACGGGCCTTTACGCAGTGCAACATGGCTGTGGTGGTCCAAACCGTTTTGGGATCCCATTTTGGTTGGGATTGGTGCACCACACAGTTTAGAACCGGGATTTTTGTGGGGATTGGGATGTTCACTGGGGGTGCGATTAGGATTTTGACCCATGCCCACATGCATCTTGGAGTTGGAACTCTGAAGTCATGATGGTGCTTGTGTACCCGACTGAAAAGAAGACAAGGCCTCGCAAGCGACTCCAATAATTATCCTTCTGCGCGATTGAAACAAATACTTCATACCTTCCAACCCAAACTTTCAGGAATCTTCCCAACGAGCCAAGGCAAAGTAGAGGCATCAGAACTTACCTACAGTCAGGCCTGGATATATTTACCTCCAAGCTGAATCAAGCAAAAGCCATTGGCACCACGCAAGGCACACGGTCAACCACTTGTAGCGCAAAGTACAGACAAAGCAAACACAAAGGTTGCCTCTCAATACCAACCTTGGACAAAAGTCTTGACTGAAGTGAAGGTCTGCCAAATGCGTCACAATTCACCATCCGTTTGTCGTTGCAAATCAAGTCGTGATGGCAATCCCCATGCAATCCAAAAATTGTGCTGCTAAGCGATCTATTAGTAAGCAAGGCTGGCACATTGTCATATGCTCATTGCGGAGAAAAAAAACTGATATGGGGACCCTGACGGTTGATTGACCGAGCGTTGCAGCTTGGAAGCGAGACACCTTTTCTGAATGACCTCCCTGGTGTCACATTGCTGGTTTGTTTGCAACGTGTTTCAGGAATCCGGCACAGCTCAGTCTCTTAGCAGTACACTTCCAAGCCCGGCACTTCTGGTAAAAGTACAGGAGGTTTTCCTGCAATCAGCTGAGTCAGCTTCATTACAAGCCGATCCTTCTACGGATGTACGAGCGAATCATCAAGTATTTCGTGCGCAGGTCTTATTGAAATTAGAAGAGCACGCAACGATTTGAAAGACCACGTTTTGGCCTGGTCACTGGAGCGAGCTTTGGCTTCCTGTTGGCTTCCTGTTGTCCTACGTTGCTCTCTCGGATTGACGTTGGCCCGCGACTGGTGAAAGGCTCGGAAACAAAGAAACTGTTGCTCCATGTCCTAAATCAAACAGGCGAAACATGTGTTGGGGACTCCAGGTGAAACATGAGTTCAAAATCAACTGGCATCCGCCAAGGTACAAAATAACACCTTCGCCCATGCCCCAGAGCCCTGGCCATACTGCTCCAGAGTGAAAAACTCTCAATGTGGCTAATGGGATGACTAAACAACATGAGTGGTTTGTGCCATCTACGTTCACTCAACTGTAATCATGGCCCAGGTTCAAACCCAGGTTCAAACCTGAGCTAGGCTTTAAACCTTTTCTACAAGCACTTGAGCTAAGGGCAATGGTATATAAGATGCAATCACGTGTTGACTCGGAAATGACGTGCTTTGCTCAAAGCCACATTTTGTTTGAAACTGCGCCGCGTATCCCCCGAAAGGGCACTAAAAATATAGCTCCCCCGCGGAACTATTCTGCACCGATACGACATCCTGTTGAGAAGCGGTACTTGACAAATTGACAACGACGACACACCGCGTTACACCTGCTAAATTGATACACCAAATTCGTGTTAATCCAATACCAGTTCCAGAGCGGTTCTAAACCGGTATGCCAGAGCACGGAATGCTCGACAGGGAACAGGGAAGCCCATGTGTTGCTTTTCATGAGGACATCATGCCGGCCAAAGTCCCAAAGAGCTGGATTTCAGCCTTGCCCGTGAGGGCCAAGCGGCCAAGCCACGTACTTGTTTCATGCCTCGCTGTTGCCCCTGGTCTCTAATGGATGTGAAGAAACCATCTCTACCATGATCTTGAATATCTACTGCCAAGCAGCCAAGCACAAGATAAACTGCACATGGACCCAGAATGTCACAAACCAAGAGCAACAAGGGCCTCAAGTAAACGCTCCTGCACAAAATCAACGTTTGGACCATTTTCCTTTTAAAGGGACCATTTCCCGGACGTCAGGTTCCGTGTGAAGAGGCTGGAAGGGTGGCTTTTGGCATTTGCGGTCGTTTTCGGTCGTGTTTCCTCCTCGGTAACTCAAGTCGAAAACTCCAGTGCAGCACAGCCGCCGCCAGCAGCCGTGGAAGGCCGCCCAGCAGTGAGCTCCGCCTGAGGCGACCGCGCGGCTGACATGAAGAGATTCCTCGGGTCCTGAATCATGAAAACCCGGTGGGCCAAATGACCCAGAAATCTTGGTTGCTTTCTGCTCCCCTGCTTAAAGCTTAATTTTTAGTGGTTTAATGGAAAGCCCATTTGTTGGCAGAAAGCTACACTAGGTTGGCACTACAAGGGCTGCGAAAAATGTTAAGGGATTCTGCACAATCTTCTTTTTTTGGCCACTGTCTGGCAGCAAAATGCATGGCTCGCAAGGATCAAAGAAAACTCTCCGTTCGGAGGGGGTGCTGCAGCGCAATGGCAGGAAGAGGCTGGCCCTACTGCCTCTGCCGTAGGAGCCAAGGGAACACCTTTGCAAGCAGCTGAGAAAACAGTAAAGCGGCTGAAGGGCTTGTGGGGGCGCCGCTTCCAAGGGTGAGTGAGCCACAAAGTCTCTTGCGGCCGGCAGGTGTTGAAAGCCTGTGCCAGCGCAGAAACAAAAAGATTGAAATGCCAACCTAGTAAAGTCCTAACATTCAAGCGAAATGCACCAAAGAAATATAAGGCTAACCTTCGGGGACCTTAACTGAACATCGGCCAAATCAGGTTAACCTTCGGGAACCTTGACCAAACATGGGCCTGACCTTCGGGAACCTTGACTACACGTTGGCCAAATCAGGGAAACCAAAAGGTCAAAAGGTCGGCCACCAAACGAAAAAGGTTAACCTTTTGGCACCTTAACTAAACATTAACTAAACATTAACTAAACATAGACCAAATCAAGGAAACCAAAAGGTCAAAAGGTCGTCTCGTTTTGGGCAACTGAGAAAAAGGAGGTCAGAGTCAGGAGGTCAGATTCGCCGATCCAGGACAATTTCATGGGCGTTTGGCCCATCTCGGCTCAGCGCATGCTTCGCTATGTGGGCCGAACATCCAATGAGTAAGTCAAAGCTTGGCCCTGCCCCTCCAAATGGTTGCCAATATCCTGACAATGGCTGCCAGGATTACAGAGAAACGGAAGCAAACTGCCCTAGTCCCTTCAATTAGAGTTCTTCATGACAAAACACAACCATACTCGTCCAAAAGCCCCACGGGATCTAGAAGGTCGAGTGAATTCACAAGGTTGGCGTCTGGGGGTGGGGGTAGCAACCCTTGCATGTTGGTGGTGCGCACTGTTGTGTGCGCGGTTGCAACCATGTGTAAATCTGTATCTATATATGTACATGCTGTGTGACATACAGTAGGTCTATCGAAGCACTATGCAGTATGCTGTCTCAACCTCTGGCTGAGAGTTGGCCAGTCAAACGCTATACGTGTATGATTGAACGAATCTGTTCGACCTAGCCAAGGTAAAAGAAGGGATCCACAAGTACAGGACCTATACCATAGTGCGCTCCTCCAGGTCCGCGCCCCATGAAAAATGCAGGTCTGTGCTGTTGCGCTGCAACTTGGTGCCTTTTTTGGGGTAGGCTCTGAGGATTCCAAGCGCTTGGAGGTTTCTACTTTAACACGTGCAGCATGGTGCGAGAACTGCAGGCTCCCGACCAAACGCTTTGCACTGAGCTACCTTTGCTGAGAGCTTGGCAGGTCTGGGCTGAGCAGCAGGAAGGCGTTCCCTGCGAGCACGCTGGCTACATCTTGGGCACTGAGCAAAAACATGTTGCCAGTGGCCAAGCTGTGCCTGAACCCAACGCACCCAAACTGTGACTCCAAGGGCAAATGGCTTGAACACCAGGCCTGTCCAGGTACTCCAACTCGTTCACAAAAAATGCGAGTCATTGGCTCATCCAAAAACTGTCGCGACTTTGGCTATCAAATCGCACCGGCCAGAAGATTACAATTGAAAACGCCAAGTCTTCATTCATGCGCTTCCACAGCTTGGCAGCTTGGGCGCGTGCAAACACGGACCAACAAGCAACCAAACAGAAAACCACAAACAACGGTTGTTCGAAAACATCTGCCTGAAAACTGCCTTCCGCCACCCTTCCATGAACGTGATGTGCACAATATTTCACCCCAGTGAGGCTGCACAAAAGCCGCCTTAATTTGTTGATTGACTGTTTTCGGGCCATCGTGTTGGGACGGTTTCTCGCTTGACAGTTCGACAACCTATTTGGGGTTGCCTGCCCGTCCACCCATACATCCGCCCATCCACCCGTCGGCCGACAGACGCTACGCTACTTCGACCGCCTCCAAGAAACCCTTTCAACGGACAGCTGCAACAGAGCCCTCTGACAGACAGCTGTGACAGTCCGAAGCCTGAGGCTCCCGCCAGTGGCCGGGCCAGGACAGCTGTGACAGGCCGAACTCGTGTAAGTGAGCGGCCTGCTACTGGGGTCCAGTGGCAGGGCCGCAGCCTTTAAGCCTGCCAAGCAAGCGGCCGGACCACCGCTGAGGTCCTCTCACTTTGTGGCCGGACCAGCTGTAACCGGCCAAAGCCTGAGGCTCCGGCCTCAAGCTCGGATGTCTTAGCGAGGCAAACTCGCAATCGCGAATCTCTGCGTTTTCAAATCGCTGTGGGTTAAAAGCAGGGAATCGCAAACGCAGCGATTTGAAATCGCTAGCTTTGAATCGCTGCTTAGGGGCTCTCATTGCGAAACGCAGAAAGCATTGGTTTTGACGTTGCTTTGCTTTCTCTGCACGGGAAAGGGCCAAAACTGATATCTGAAGCCACAAGCTTTTGCGTCTGAAGGATCTTCCTCGATTCCCAGTCGCCCTCTGAATCGCTGCTTCGGCCTGCAACTATTGCAGACATCGGAACACTCCCAAACCCATTTTCCCCAGACGAAAATCGTTTCTAGAGCCTTGCCGCACCTGCCGCCTCTCTGTCTACCCAGCCAAACCACAACCACAAAGCAAACATCGCTCCCAAACCCATTTTGCCTTACCCTGATGAAAATTGTTTTCTGCTTCGACACCCAACCATATCCAACCAAGCTTAGCACATATCCCCTGAAACTAACTACTATTCCCCAAATCGCTGCGATTCACCTTGGGCTCGCAGAAATCGTAAATCGCAATCGCACAAATCGCCGCGTTCCCGCCGCGCTAAGTCGGATGTGCAGCTGAAGCTGAAGCTGAAAAAACGTGCAGCGGAAGCTAGCGCAAGCAAAGCCCTCTTTGCTACGCCGTGGGGCCCTCAATGCTCGGATGTGGCAACCTTCGATCTGTGCCGGGCAAGCTTGCAGCCGCCATCGGCCGTATACTTGGATCTTGGGGTTGCAAATGATGTGTTCTTGTATAGGCTTGACCGGCCCCAGAATCGGAGTGCCCTGGATGAAGAGAATCCCCACCAAACAGGAAACATTATTATGCATGCTATGGGACAGCCAACGCCGCTGTTGACTGGGACCAAGGTTCGGTTGAGTTTGTTCGTTTTCGCGTCAGCCAGCAGCAGGCTTCAGGCCCCGCACGCAGTCGGATTGACCTGTCGGCGCCTGTGTGACAGTCTAGCTTTGCCAAGACAATTTCTTAGGTGGGGACTGCTCGAAGTAAAGCATTTTCATAGAACCTCAAATGCTGTCGCTTTCTGCCCTTCACGCACGGATTCTCCGCACGGCATTCAAATACACAAATGCACAGCCACACACACACACACACAGACACACAGACACACAGACACACAGACACTCAGGCACACAGACACACAGACACACAGACACACAGACACACAAACACACAGTCACACAGGCACCCACCCACCCACCCACCCACCCACCCACCCACCCACCCACCCACCCACCCACCCACCCACCCACCCACCCACCCACCCACCCACCCACACGCACGCACGCACGCACGCACGCACGCACGCACGCACGCACGCACGCACGCACGCACGCACGCACGCACGCACGCACGCACCACGCACGCACGCACGCACGCACGCACGCACGCACGCACGCACGCACGCACGCACGCACGCACGCACGCACGCACGCACGCACGCACGCACGCACACCCTTCACCAAACACTACAGACCATTCACCAAACACCAGACACCACAAACCAACACACACACACACATACACATACCGCCCATCAAGAACCAAACACACATATACTAACACTCACAGGCACACGCAAACAAATCGCGCACACAAACACAGCCACCGTTTGCGTTTTCTCTTAGTTCCAAGTCTTGGTTTCGTTTTTTATGGTGGAACATGGGTGAATTACAAGATTTCACCCTGAAATAAGGTGGTTGTGGGGCTTATTCCCCACATAAACCACCATTTGGGGTGAGGTCGTGTGAGGTCGTTACAATTCATACTAGATGAATACTCCCAAAGAGAAACAGCTCCCAGACTTGATGTGCGTGCCTGCCAAGAAAGCCAGCAGAAGCAGCGATCTCAACGGCCGCCTTCGGAGGTTGATGGGCCTCCGCGCTCACGCATGCGTGCCACTTTTTAGACAAACGAACAAGCGGGGATGCGGAGGGAGCGGGGATATGGGGGGATTCCCTTGGCGCCATTTCCCATATCAAACTTAGTCAAGGTGCATTTAGGGGAATCCCTGGTCCCCCCTGTATCCCTGCTAGTTGGTTTCCCTGAACTTTGCGAGCGTGCAATCTGCAAAGCTTGGGAAACTTCTTCCTTTCACAATTGAATGGACGTGTAGCCTCCGCGAAACCTTGTGCAAAGCTGCTGAAGCGCCTTCTGCGAAACATAAATCCTAGTGCTTCCGCCTCCCGCGGAAGTCGTTCCTAGAGTTGGAAGGTTGCTTCCACAAGATATTTCATAATGCCACAAGCAAGAACACGGGCTAGACGAAAACCAGAGAATGACCGAAATCAATCCATGTGCTGTGCGAACTAGAAACCTGCTCCCGGCTACAATTTTGTGGCTAGCTGTTCCCAAGTTTGGGGTGGGAAATCGCAACTTGTTCCAAACTTCTGAGCTGACTTTGATCCTTGGTTTTTTTGGTTGAACCCGAGAAGTCTACACTCAAGGGTGGTTCCCTTGTTAGAGTGGAATAACTTCTTCGGAAAGAGCTTCCTCGGATTGGAACTGTCCTCCGGCTTAATCTCACCATGGAAGAGCTGCGTCTGTGTCAGGTTTGCAAATGTGGCTCTTCTGCGTGGGAACTTGTGCAGCTTGCTGCGCCTGTCTCACAGCCTCAAAGCAAACACAACAGCTAATTCAAGAAAAGCACACCCTTCCCTCCCACGAACATGGCACTTGTGGGATGGTACCGGGAAGATCAGATTCCTCTTGTAGGTACCATAGCAACTTGGGAGCGAGGGTAATGAGAACAGCAAAAAAAACACGCGCGCCAGCCTCGAGCTCTCTGTGCAAAAACCTTCCGCGAACATTCCCCCTTAGCTCCCGCAGGGTGGCGCTTGTTGTTTCCATATGTCACATGTACACCTCATGCAACTGCCTAGCTGGGGGAAGACGAAGGCCACTCATATGACATCGTAATGATCCTTTCGAGTGCTGTCGCGGAAGCTCTAGAACAAAGCCATACAAAGCCTGCGGATAAAGTTGAGGGCACATCCACCTGGAAACAAGAGTTACGCCAAGGCCTTGCCAGCTGAGACATTGACCCAAGAACGATTGCACAGGATGACGTTCTTCCGTAAGAGCTCTGAAATGCAGACAGCAGCCAAGCGTGATTTTGATTCACAGCCACTTTATTTGTGCTGATTGTGGCTGTGCGTCTTTGCTTCTCACTTTAACCACCCATTTCAGAAATGCAAACAAATCCCCAGACCCCAAGCCCAGGCCTGACCAGCACCAAGGTCGGAACCTGGCAATTGTTGATCTCTGGAATTGTTGAATTAGCTGCTTGTATTACGTAACCAAAGTGCAGTTGACATGGAACTGTGCAATCAGAATGCATGTCGACCAAGCACACACAAAATGGCATCTACGGTTCTCATGTGGCACTTGCTCTTGGCTTCAATTGCCTAACATGGCCATTCCCACCAGTTCGCCGTGGGGTGTCAAAAGCGACCTAAAAAAGGGGCCCTAGTTTTGGTTCCTCCCTGTGGTTGAAGGTTGGTCAAAGTGCCAAAGGCTTGATGCCTTGCAAGGTGTCAGGCTCGTGGCTTTGGTGATGTGGATGCTCAAGACAGAAATTATATCTTTACATCGTTCACAATGAATGAAAGCCATTTCTGGTCACTTGAGCTGCTGATTACCCTTCAGTCCACCAACATGGAACCCACTAAACGCTCTTGTTTTAGACGAAGATGGTCTTCCAGCACCGCCCCCACGATGTTCCATGTTGCTGGATGGTAAAATATGCTTGGGCAATTGCTGCCCAAATCGCAGACGAGCTGTCATCTCTGAATCTGCCGTGGACACAGTGTCTTAGGCTTTGCAAGTAGTGCATGGCGAAGATCATGTCGCAGCTTCACTCCCCTACAATCCTGCAGCATTGCACCCTTGCAAGCCAATGACTATGACAATATGGACACCGTTTCACATCAAAAGGGTGGGGTTCTCCCCCATCCATCAACTTGGGACCCAAATTGAAGCGCGTTTTAGCGTTGGCAAAGGAAAACATGGAAACCACGCCTGCGCCGGGGCAAACCACTCGCTTTGATGCACCCTCAAAGTCTGCGAGTCAAACAAACTCCAAGCTCCTCCGGCAGAGACTCACCAGACGCGCGACACAAACACGTGGCGGGCCGACGCAAACGATGGTCAATGGCAGTGCCAACGCCCAGGAGTAGATCGTCACCGGCGCAAGCACTGCCAAGAGCCTGGCAGGCACATGGCAGGGCAGCGGATTGCGAATTTTGGGTGGGGAACGTTGACACTGCACAGTGAATTGGTAGAACTTGTTGCCACACACTTAAAGGGGCAGGGTACTTAGCAATTGGTTTGCAAGCCTGGCTATATCCGACTGAACGGAGACTTTTAACCATGGTAAGTGGGTTATTTTACCGGGGAGGGAGGAGGGGGGAGGGAGCCCAAATAAGCCCTAAATAAGGCCTTATTGGGGGCTTGATAAGGGCTTAATTGGGCTCCCTGCCCCCCCTCGTCCCTCCCCCCCAGCCCCCATGACTTACGATCACCATTTACCTGACGCACCTGCTGCCCCTTCAAGTACCCAATATGCATCAGCATTTCATTCGATGAACCGTGGAAGTCAACGGAGAGTCGGGACGGCCCCTTCCGAACGGTCGAACTTCATATCAGCCTATGTGATGAAGTCATCGTGACGATAGCAACAGGCTTAAGTTTCCATTGTGGTGCGTATACATGTATATATATATATATATGGTGGTTGTTCTAAATTCCTGTGTCTCGAAACGGCCATTCTTCGCGAATAAAAAAGTTACTTTCGCGAATCTTTCGCGGATTCATCGCCGTGCCCTTTTCATTGCTCAATTCAGAAAATCGCAGCTTTTAAGTGCCAGCGTAGTGCGCGAAATTCGATTCCCCGACTCCAGCTGTAAAGTCGCAGCTTTTCATCACAAGGGTAGTACATGACATGCACCGGCTGGAAAGACGCAGCTTTTCGTAAGCCGTGCAGCTCCAGCTTGAAGTCTCAACTTTCCAGTACCAAGCTAGTATGCTGACTAGCGCGGCGCTCAGAAAGTACCTCCCCTTACAATCGAAGGCTGCGCTTTCGCGCGGGCTTTCGCAGATCTTTCGCGGAACTTTCGCGAAAAATCACCCACGTTTCAGAGCGGAAAGCCACCGACTGAACACCCACAGGCACACATACACAGGCTGGGGGCACGAACCAGCCAAGCAGGGTATCAAGCTGTAGCCTCACCAGGCTTTATCAGCGCAAAATCAACAAAGTGGTTTAATCAGCTTAGAAGGAAGGCTCACCAGCAAAGATGAATGGTTTCACATACCATTGATTTGCAAGACACAGTTACGCAAAACTTTCGCGAGAAAAAAAGTTACTTTCGCAACTCCATCGCGAATCTTTCGCGGAGCTACCTCAACCAACACCGATGGTCACCGAATACTAAACTCCTTACAAGGACCTTTAGAACGACTCCCATATATATATATATATATTATGTCATACTTAACATGCTTGGACATACGGCGAATGTGTTTTTTGATGGGACACCACATACATGTCTATAATATGTTTAAACAACAACACACAATATGCAAGGTAGACATGATGTGATATAACATTATGGAACATATAGTATAATGCAACATTGTATGATATGACACAAATACAATAATCAATACAAATGCAATACTATTCTAAAAATGATATGAGACAACGTGTTTAATACGAAGTTACAGGATGTGATACAACATAAAAGCATCATGATATATCATATCAATGTGTATCATATCACGAGTATCGTACACCATACCATATTGTAGCACATTCGCTTTTGGTACAACACATTAGACGACATTATATTGTGTTGTACCATATTATATCAGATTGTACTACACCATAACATGTTAAATTATATAATATCGCATCGTTTTGTATCATATCAAGACCGACCACCCATTATGTATTTTATACATGTATAACATATCATACACATGTACATCTGTAAACATGGATAGAACTCCTGACGGAAACTGTCACTTCAATGTAACATGATGTCCTGATCAGACTGGCCCTGGCCTGTGTGATAAATTAGTCCGCATAACTGCCCGAAAAGGCAGAAAACCACTGATGGATATGGATGAATCACTTGATCCAGCCAGTAGCACGCTACTGCAAAATCCTGTCTTGACTATCAGAATGTGCAAACTGCTGCACAAGGACAGAACAAGTCTTTACCATGTTCATGCAACTCCTAGGATGCATGTCCATGCCGTGAAGCAAGAATTATTCAACCATTCATGTTCCACGGGACTGCCCTGCTCTTGTTCTCGAAGCTCTTGTAAGCGGTTTGCGGACACGCTACCAACATTTGCATTGAACCAGCCACCTTTGAAATGCATAATCAACGGCTTGGTTTGGGCCCTGATTGGACATAAGTAGCGGACAAAACCCTTTACTAAATTCAATGCCACGAGGAAATTGGGTGGTCCCCTATCAGTTTTCAGTCTCAAACGGGGGTATCGGTTTTGGGTCCCAGAATACTGCTGAAGTCTACCAATGTTTTTCTCGGATACTCACATTGGCATGTTGCCGACAGCAAGGATCGAAACCAAAGGAGACAACGTAACCAACCTTCAATCCTGCTCTTCTATCTGCGCCTGAGGCTCTTAAAGCATACAGTCGTCTGTTCCAAACAGTCTGAAACAAGGGCCAAAGATGAATCGACGAGTGAACGTGCCCTTCAATGGCAGAAACCAGTTTGACTTTGGACGTGTTGATTAGCGGTCAGTATAACAGCAAGTTCGGTGTTAGAAGATAAGACTGCTATGCTTAGACGAGCTCCAAAGCTGATCTGAATCAGGTATGAAAGCAATACCCACAACTAGAGGTCATACGACTTACAACAAGTGGGCTTGTCTCAAAATAGGGAAATCCCCCCAAAAAGGGTGTGTCGAAGCATGCAAAAAGGGTACCCTCAAATTAACAAACACCCAAGTGGGGTTGAACATCAAAGCATGCAATACGTGCAACACAAAGGCACCCTTAGGCCCGCAGGCCACGTGCCAGGCGGGCGCAAAGCCGGCCGCGACGCGAACCTCAGCTGTAGCAGCTGGTCGTTTCAAACATGAGGTGCTGTGGATAGACAAAATCCATTTCGCACCACTTTGAAACCATGAAAAACCATTGTTTGTTGGCATTTACAGGGGAACCGGATTATTCCAGGGTTTCTTAAGTTGTGCAGGATTTTGTCCATCCACAGAACTGGTGCAGGATTTCGTCCATCCACAGTAGCTGTTTAGCCTCGCTGGATACAGTAATGAGCAGCCCTAAGCAAGACATAGAAAATGGTACTAGATGGTGCTAGGAAACTCATTTGTCCTCCACATCCCTACCCAAACAAACCGCAAAAGTGCACCCTGTTTTGGTTGGCCCCTCTTGACAAGACTTGTCTCCGGGAGAAAAATAGGTTCCGACCAGCGGTATTTATTCACCTGAGTCACAATCAAAACCCGGTACTACCCTGGCCTACCCAGAACGGTGCTTCAAGAATGAAAAAGGCATCTCCCCGCACTCATTTGGCCATGCAATCCCCACTAAAATAAAGACTAAAATGGGTGGTGCACCTACCCCAAAATGGGATCCCATTGGTTTTGACAACCACTGCCATTTCTGGCAAGGGGAGTCTCCCATTTTCATCTTCACCTACCCTACTACCAATTTCTGGCTCTCAAGGCATCCAACTCGGATCTGCCGAGGCGCCGCTTCCCAGAGCGGGCAGGGCAGCTGTACCCCCGTCAGCTTGGAGCCTGCAGAGACGAGTCTACGAGTCCAGGTGTTGGTTGGATGATTATCGAATCTCCTAAGGGGGGAAGGTACAAGGGGGTGGGTAGTTGAGAGCCTTAGGGTTCCGGAAGCCTTTCTTCCCACCCCTGCACCCCCCCCTCTTATATAGGGACTCCATAGAATGAGTTTGGGGCTTCCCTTAAAGGAAACCATAGGATGGATGGTGATTTTCTTGCACTCATTCCATTGCTGAGAACCAGCAAGGTGAATGGTGTGTGCAACATCTAGAGAAACTCTGGATGTTTGATGCACAAGCCCTCTGTGCTAGATTCAGCTTCCCTCAAAAAGGGTGGATTGGAGCCCGGTGGTTTGGTGGCTAGGGCGTGGTTTCCCATTTACCCGCTGCAAGCCAGAGATTCAAATCAGAATCCAAACCATTAATCCAAACCACCAATTAAGGGTTGTGACGCATGTTGTAAATGCTTTTGGGGTTCAAATGGCAGTGTCCTTTTCTAGTGCTTTTACCAATACACGCCGCTGAAAAGACCGCGAATGGAACATAGCCCATCCCGGTATCGAACAAAAAGACAACGCCTGTTTAAACCTACATGAAACGCCATATGCGTCAAAAGGCGTGTTTCCTGTTGCCTGGTGTTAAGTCACCGCCACTGCACTGAACCAACTGGGGTTTGAAACTGCCCATGGTGCGCGTCCGGTGCAGGAGGTATTCAGGGAAAGGCAACTGCGCGATGCCCATTGGGCCCCGCCTTCCTCTGAGTACACCGCGAAGGCGTAGCGTCTGAGGACCAGAAAGCTCAGTGCCGCCACAGCAAGACCTCGCAAAGGCCAATCGATGCGAGGAAGAAACATCTCCACGTAGCTGTGCGGACAAATGGCTGTCTTTTGCGAGAATACCCTTTGTTGGTGGTTTTGAACGAAAACCAGAACGAAACCAACATTTTGTCTTTTGGGGGGTGGTCCTCTAAAAACATGACAAACCACATTTCTGACAAACAAAACCAGTGGATTGAAGAAAGCCCAAGAATTCAGGGCGCAAGTAGCGGTTCCAGAAGTATAAACCGAGTTTCACAGGGGCAATGTCTTGAAACCAATGCGAGCACGTCTCGGTGTGTCCCTGTGTGCTGTGCGCCTGTGTGCCAATATAGCAGCACGCACGTGTGTGTCTGTGTGCCACCTGACTAATCCACTCCTGTGATATTCTGTTGGTTTCCTGTGGTTAACGTAGCACATGCCTTTCCCGGCACCCCGGTGGCTATGATTCCGAATAAAAGAAGCCTTCCAACAGCAGTTCAGCCTCGTGTGAACAGTACATTGTTCGAAACCTGATGTCAAGGGTTGGACGGATGTTTCAGGTTCCATTTCGGCTGGTATGATGGTCATTCTCATATTTTGCTAACAAAGATTTCCACAGTTTCCTCCATAGGCATGGTTATGCCTCGTACTTACAAAGCTTGAAGTCCACAAAAAGGGCTAAGGGATCAGGGATCCTTACATTATACACCTGAACCTTGCCTTGTAAATGGTGGTTTCCCTTTATTTTGGTGGAAAAGCCATGTTTCAAATTGGCAAAATGTATTTTTTAAGGAGCCCTGGCCGGGATGTTGATGGCTATGCTTAGCAACACGGCAAACACAACTCGCTGTTTTCCTCCCAGGTGATCCAAAACGAAAAACCTGTCGGACATTTGGACCAACTCTGTCCCTTCAGCACCTGCCTGCCGTGAGCCAAGTTTGGGCTGCTTGCCGTCGCTCAATGACCTTGCAGGTTTGAGCGTGGCGAACCAGCAGCTCCGGCCCCGCCAAGCTTGCCGGTACATGTAACATACACGACAAGTGGCATGTAGAACAATCATGAACGCCGAAACTCTCTACTTGCAAAATGTTGCAAATAAACCCTGCGGGGCGTGCAACGCAAAGTAGTGTCGTCCGGCCGACTAAAGTCGTTCACGATGGCTCGCGACATGGGCTGTGTCCAGCTGCTGTGCCTGAGGAAAGTTTCGCCAGCGTTGATTCCCCATCGCAAGGGAACCATCCTCATGGAACCCGCCAGCCGAAAGTCAGCAAGGACAAGCGGAGGAAGACCCTGCATGTTTCGTGCTACCATGCTTTCCTCTGGCCAAACTCGCTCCTGTGGACGGTGCTAATTTGTTTTGGGTGGCAACAGCGTTCCTGCAACAAGTCCTGGCAAACACTTTGTAACCTATGAGTCTATGAGCATGGAGCAGTCCCGGTGAGGCGTCTGATGCTTGTTTCATTGCAGGTAAGCAAAGCTCGACTGTCAACTCTCGAGTATTTACCAGTTGCTTTTGTATTCACCAAATCAAGCCTAAGTATTCGAACAGCTGGAAGCTTGCACGAGATGTTTGGCCGGCCACACTCATCATACTCAGCAGAAAGCAGAACAGGCCTTTCTCCCAGGACCTTTGCCCGCTCAATATTGGCGCCCGCCCCGCCTCAGCATCTGGGCGAAGACACGCAAGTGGGGAGACGCCCAGCCTGGCAGGCTGTCAAGGCGAGCCCTGCGGAGCGGGGAGACCAGAAGGGCTGGCCCTCCGTCAATCTGTCCTACTCATGTGTGCCGCTGTGGGCTAGGCCCAAGCAGACTGACAATACAAAGTCCCTGCTCTGTACGCTTCTGGGCATTGCTCTGGAAATCAGTCTCTGTGCTCATATGGATCGCCCGTTTACGCGACGTCACTCCAAAACAAATTACTTAGTTGCTTCATACAGGCAAGAACCCTTCAGGGAAACTATTTAAGACATGTCGCGTACTTAAAGGGGCAGGGTACTTGGCTTTGTAAGTGGTTAGTCAGCCTGGTTATAAACCACTTAGCAGACTTATAACTTATAACCATGGTAAGTGGGTTATAACCAAGTTGTACCCTGCCGCTTTAAGTATAGACTTGCATTGCTCAATGTCCTCAAATGCCCATCAGAACGTAGGCCTCTCATCCGCCATTGCCAGCGTAAGCATCACGCTGCCCGAAGCCTCGCATGAATCGCAATCGCTTTCAGCTCGGGAATGTAATGTCAACTTTAGAACTGGATCCATCCTAAAACTGGATCTGCTGCTTGAACCCTTCTGTAGCTATAAGTACTCGTGCTCTTGATAGATTGGTGTGCCACAGCGCACCTTGAATGCTTCAAGAAGCAAGGAAATGGGCTCTGCTTACATGCTTAAACATGCTGAACATAGTAAAACAGCTCAGATCAGCGGCGGACGGATCAAACTCAAAACTGGCACTTGGTTTTGCAATCACGACAGCCTCCTACACAGTTGGTCCGCTGGGATTGAGAAATTTGCTTGACATGCCGATACGCAGCACAAGATTGCTGCATATGGTGGTGCAAGGAAAATTGCAGGGTCGTTTTCAGCACGGTGTAACAGAAACGGTGCTTTTCTTGTACGAGCAAGAATGCTTGCAAATCAATGATGCTGGGTGCCTCAAGCATAACAACAAGCAGTCGAAAAGAAGACAATTGCGTTTGAGGAAGTGCCAGGCGTGTTTGTTGTCAGGCTCTTGTTGCTCCAGGCCACAAATGGGCGCGAACCATTGACGGGCAAGGCACGTGATTCAACAACTTGGTGTGTTGTTTCTGGGCCTTTGGGAACACAACTCCCTTTCAAGATTCAGGCTGTCGGGGCCTTTTGCAAAGGTCAGCAACACAAAAACCTTGGACACCTCGGGTTGCAGGGATCCTTTATGCTTACGTTCAGCTTCCCTCCAATTGGTCGTTTGGAGTACGTAGTTGTTTGCTGGTTAAGGGGTGGTTTCCCGTTTACCCTCTACAAGAACCAGGGGTTCAAATCCGAATCCAAACCAGAAAAACCAAACCAACAAAGGGGTTACCTGAAAGAGTGTCCCAATACTTGAACAGGAACTCTTCTGTCATGCTATGTCAATAAACGTCCGGACGCTGAAACCAAACCAAGATTGACATCTCTGACAAATGGTATCCGAAAACCAGAAGAGACACCAGAAGCATCATATTGTTAGGGTCTCGGGGCCCGGCCGGGGTGCCAAACCATGTTTAACTCACGTCCTCCGATTGGCCAAGAAAACTCCATTAGTCTAACTTGCCCCTCAAATGGTCTTCCCAAAAAGCTGAAAGTCCAGCAACTCAGGGAGTGCGTTACACCACGGTTGATTCAACAACCGTCTTTTCGTTTTCTTCAAAGGCGACCTCTGGGCTCATTTGGATACAATCTGACCACCGAGCATCGTGTTTTGGCCGCGTGAGTGCCCTGTTCGGACAACCCTTGCAGTTGATTGCACAAACTTCACCCCGTTCACCGAACGGGGTGTGACGAAGACAAAGCACGCTCATTCACTGGCCACCATCGTCTTGCTGGTGCTCAGCAGCGAATGAGGGAGCAACCCCTATAAACCATCCCTCGTGGTTTCCTTTAAGGGCCTCATTCCCTACTGAGCACCAGCAAGTCGTGGTGATTATGAATGAATTCAACTAGAATCAATTCAACAGGAACTAGGTTCTCCAGTAGAGAGTTTAGAATAGAATAACGGTACCAACTTTGAACCTGTAGTCGATTTTCGTAGGGGAACCCTCCCAATCAAAAAAGACGTCTATTTTAGTAGGGGAACCCTCCCAACCAAAAAAGGGGTGAGAAAGGGCGCAAGAAAGGGTCAAAGTTGGCACCTTGGGGGACCTAGGGAAACCGTCCGCAGCATTCGAAAATTTCGGGAGCCCACGCCATGCTGAGCCCTGCCACCGTGCCGAGACCCACCAACAGGGAGCGGATGTCCCGGTAGGCCGGCGCTGTCCTAGGCCGAAGAAAAAAGAGAAAAATAACGAGAGAGACGCAAACGGTAGGACCTCACCGGCGTGATATGGGTGCTTCTCATGGGGGGACCCCTGCAGGTAGGTGGTTTCCCTACTGTGGATGGGCGAATTCCTGCACCACTGGGTGTCTCACATATGGCTGTGGGTCAAAAGTGGGTACCAAAAAATGGAACCCTGGTAAATGGAACCCATGACTAAAACAGGCGGTCCCCTGGTGGTTTAATTTGGTGTGCCTCAAAAGATAAGAGCCTGGGTTACGCAAGTTCTAGTCTTTGGTTCCCTTTACAAGGTGCCCGTTTGGGTACCTATGTTTGAGCCACAGCCATATGGGTGTTTCTCACGAATTGGGGGGCCCCTCCAGGTACAGTAGGTGGTTTTTCTATTGGTTTCCCCAAAAAGCCACTCTGTCGGGTACCATGTCAGTGTACAGGAGGGTATTCCAAAAACATGTGCCGCGCAATCATGTAGCCTTGCTCCTGCAGCAACCACCAAGTAGCTTGGGCGGTATATCTTGAGACTCTCTGCTGTTCCTGGTTGCCCACAACGAGCATTCCCCTAAAGACAACGGGGCACGTGTCAAACACCTGCAGGAGCAAACCTTCGAGCCGCAAGCGGCTGTGCCTTGTAATGCTTCTGGTCGCTAATTGTCACGTCTTCATGGGCGTCATTGTTTGGGACCTCAGGTCTGGCCTACGTGTCGTGTGAGGCTGCACTTAGGGAACCACCGACTGGGTCAAAGTACACTCTGGGAGGTTAGCTGGCCGCCTTGCCAGCCTCTTCGACCATCACTGAGTTTCTGGCAGCTCTCACGACAACAATATGCATGAAAGCCAGCTTGTGATCCTGAACATCTGCAATATCACACGCTTAACAACTACATGCTCAAGAAGGACATGCTCCTTTTACCCGGGCTTTATGATGGTCCAACAGTAATCCAGCCATCCTTACACCATGGCTGAATTATTCGACCCAAGCAGTTGCACAAGTTCTTGGTTCAAATTCTGAGCTGGAAGAAGCTCGAACAAGTCACGCTAGTACGTATGCCATTGCTCGAGAGGTGTTGACACCCATGGTACTGTGGGTGGACGAAATCCTGCACCAACTTGAAACCTGTATTTGTTGGCATTTGCGGGGGAGTCATCATTCCAGGGTTGCTTGTGTGGTGCAGGATTTCGTCCATCCACAGTAGGGGTCAAGTTGGTAGGCATTTACAAGCAAGCCTGCTGCTCACAAACAAACCATCGGCCGGCTCATTCCTGGTGATCTATCAGCTGTAGTGCGACCATTACTAGGCAAACACGCTACTTTGTTGGCCTGGAGGCACACCAAGGGTCATTTCAGATGCATTTCTGTACATGCCATGTGTTGGGGGGCTATACGCAAGAAATTGGCGCTCGCAAACCAAGAAACAAACTGGCAGGCAGGCAGACAAACAGACGAGCAAACAAACAAATGGACAAGCAAGCAAGCAAGCAAGCAAGCAAGCAGGCAGGCAGGCAGGCAGGCAGGCAGGCAGGCAGGCAAGCAAGCAAGCAAGCAAGCAAGCAAGCAAGCAAGCAAGCAAGGACACAAACAAGCACGACACAAACTGATACAAACAGGGAAACAAGCACAGCGAGAAACACAAAGACAAACACATACGGGAATAACCCCAAACACACACACACACACACACACACACACACACACACACACACACACACCGACACAAACACAAACATGCAGGCAACACAACACACAACAAAACACACAATAAAGCACAAACAAACAAACAGATAGCACACACAACAAAGCACAAACAAACGAACAGACAACACACACAGACAACTAAACAAATAACCAACCAACAAACAAACACACAAACAAAACAAACAAAGACACAACAGCAAAGACATTCAATCCGACAGCAAGTTCAAGCCAAACACCATCCCCGACTGAGAGTCTGACCCTAGAAAGCTGATCAAAAGCAGCTGCATGGCGAAAACGGGGTAGAGGTACAGCCTGCTCGAACCGTTTGGACAGGTTTTATCGGCGTCCAAAGCAATGACGTGACGTTGTCAAAGAACAGTTCTGAATGTTCGACTTGGTGAGTTTGGTCGAACAAACTTATCGCGTATCCTTTTGCCACCGAAGAATTGGACGCTTCCGCCAAAGACGGCACCATATGGAATCGGGTTCCAAGGAACTCTCGAGGTGCGGAAATGGTCATCAGCCTTGGACTCCCGTTGCTTGCTTCACTTCACGCTGCTTGGCTGTCTCTCAATTCGCAAGCACCCATGACTCCAAACAACGATTGGTCTACGAGACCAAACATCTAGCAATATCTAGGTCTTCCCAGGGCACTTTTGTATTTTTCCGTTGAGCGAAAAACACGCTCAGTTAACCCAACAACGGTCAATTAGAACAAATAACGCGCAGTCAGCCCAATACGGATTCCGCGCCAGAGCCTCTCAATGGCAAAGCGCGTATCTGAAACAACCGTTAGCGGCTTCCCGCCAATGAACATTGCCCAAAGTCACACAACTCATAGCACCGTCTTCTTGAAAAGGGTCGGCAGCTCACTATGTGTAAGTCATAATTTCATTATGTAGATGTGAGTGTCACATTTGTTCACCCCCCCTCAAAAGCAAATAGTGGTTCCTTTCGGCTTCCCTTTAAAACCTACCAACAAAAAGGGGTACCTCCAAAACAGGACACACCCACGTGTATGCCCACATAGTTCTAGATACGATCAACTGTGCTCACGGAAGTTCCAAGCAACAAGTTGTTTTTTTAATGGACTCGCTCGTGTTTCCTGCGCAATCGTTGCAATCCTTCAACTAGAATCACACAGATTCCAATGGAGTAAAACTGGAGAACCCTTGGTATCCCCCAGGCCGAGCAAGCCCCGCCCGTTGGAGATGTGGCTGTTGGGCCCCGTGAAGAAGTAGAAGTTGAAGGAGTGATGCAGCTGCTGCAAGGCATTGCTCGCACACCTGGCGCCGCGAGGGAATTGTGGGAAATGCCCTTGGAATTTGGAAGATGGTTTTGAAGCTATGACAAATGAAGTTGGCGCAAAAAAGAGGAAACACATGAAACAAAGGCGCCAATCGGAGCCTTTGTGCAAATAACTAGGTTCCAGCACGCAAGCCCTGCACTTCCAAACGCATATAACGCGACCTGAGCAAGTGTTCGCTACCAGCTGCTCTGTCCAATTGCTGTGCTGATGGTTCCCGTGGCATGCTGGCTTTGAAGAGAAAGAAACGGGCGAGGCCAAAACAAACACTGAGCAAGCACAATCTTCAAACATTGATGGGTCCCATTGAAGGAGAGGAGTCAAAAGGCTCCTTTTTGCGGGTCTTTAGGCAAGGCTCCTAAAGGCCAATAAATCGACCCCATACGACTGGACACGCCTCTTCTGACCTCCAATAGCCAATGCCATGCTGATGCCCATTGACAACCAATGTTCCGCAACCCGAGAACATGGATTTGCATGGCCGTGTGCCCAAGCCGGAAAACCGCGCAAAAAAAAAACGAGCACAAGTTCGGGGAAAAACGAGTTGGGCCATCTCGACGTTTCGAAGCCGGCCAGCAGGGCCAACATTACCGTGGCCGATTTCTGGGAGCCGAACAAAAATTTGGTCGCTGGGGTTTACACATCCTGGCCCTTGTGCAGGAATGTTCCTTGGATGGCACTGCCATTCATTATGTTATGTGATGTTATATGACTCATATGCATTCAATGACACCGGCCACGGTTAGAAAGCTCATCTTACATGTCCTCCCTAGATCGAATGCATACGGCGAGCTGAGAAACGTGATATACAATGTTGGAAACGTGATGAACAAACTCGTTGAGGCCCCCTGGACTATTCCAGTCTCACCTATGTGCAGATAGGATTGTGGGAACATATTACTGACCCCCCCAAGCGTGGTGGCATGTACTGCAGCTGTCGACTTGCCATCATCTAAACATCGGCTGGACAAAGGTTCATCACAAGTAAGTTGCGTGCCGCGTTGCTTTTGGAAGCTGTCGTAGTTTCCAGTACAAGTCTGTTGCACAAATCGTGTGCTGACAGTTGAACTGTTGAACTTGGAAAGCTTTTGGATTTCCGACTCTAGCTCATATATGTAATTTCAGAACTTGGTTTTGTCTTTACTCCGTAGTGCATGCTGCACATATGTCCAACTATGCGAAGCCACAGAGCATCGATCACAGTAGGGAAATGGTCAAGGCATGTGCCGTTCTATTCTGGCTCGCACAAAACGTAAAAACAATTGACGACTCTGTACATAGAATTGCTACGCCAATCAAGCTAGGCCTGCTTGGCATGGCATGCGAGGCAAGGTATATATGTAGGCGTTCAACCGGGCGTGCGGCAGGCACCCTACAGCACGCTACTCAACTAAGAGAGTCCGGTGCATAGGCAACTTCCTTCATCCGCAATGGGATATCGTTCAGTTGGCCCTATCACCTTGCATAAGTTTGGCACAACTTGTCAAAAATGGTTCATCCTACGACCTCTGGTTCAAACGAATATGGATCATCTGCCCGCCAGCCCTACCCAGAGTGCTGCTTCCAGGAGCATGTCAATGAACCGTTGGCTCAAGGAAAAGGAGGACTACTGCACTGGCACAGGCGGGTCGTCTTTTAACATAGTTTGGACAATCAAACAAGCGGGAATACTTAGGGAGCGGGGATATGAGGGGGGATTCCAACCTGGCGCCATTTCCCACATCAAACTGAGTCAAGGTGCATCAAACGGGGGAATCCTCCCGTATTCCAGGTTTTGCCTGTATCCCTGCTAGTTGGTTTCCCTGAAGTATGCCAATGCGCGCTGCGCACACTGCAAGGCAATGAGCACCCACAATCTCAGTCGCAAGGTCATGTTTTGCTCGCTGAGGGCCTCTCCAAATCATTTTATATTACCCTCCCCCAGACTAACATGGAAGCTCCCAGGACCCTTTCGAAGACTTGGTTCCATTTACAAAAGCCTTCTGGCAGCTTCCATGCTAGTCTGAGGAAGTGTACAATCTGAAAAAGAAGATCTTCTTGCATTGCAAAGGCGGGTTCGTCCATCGCGCACTCACATGCACGGCCCTTCAGGCAGAGAATGCACGCCACAAACCAAACAAATCGAATGCAAGCCCTGGCCTAAGGACGGCCTCCACGGACATTGCCAAAGAGTCCAAACTGAGCAAGGTGCTTGGACAACATGAAGCGGCATACAAGCGATGTTCAAACAAGTATGTTGCCCTCCTCACCGTCCTTGCGGCTTTAACTCACTACGTGTTTGTGCACGCCTGACAGGCAAACATAAGCTCCAACTTCTACATGGCTATGATTTTTTTTAGGGGTCTGTAACGCGCGGCGCGCCACGCATCTTGTTACGGAGGTCTGTAACGGAGGTCCTTGTTACGCAGGTCTGTGACGGGACAATCATTTCCTGACAAGCAGTGTCAGTAGCACAATGTAGCGCAGCAGAACGAGGTGTGTAATGGCTATGTAACGAGGTCTGTAACGAGGCACAGCAAAGCGCAGGACGCAAAGCGCGCCTCCGCAGCTCCAGCTTGATTGCAGCTACTCAACGCAAGCCAAGCTGCGGCAAAAAGGGGGGTCGCTGGCCCGGGCTGGGGTTGGGTCTGTAACGCAGCAGGCAAAGCACGCAAGCCAAGCGGCGGCAAAAAGCGGGGTCGCTGGCCCGGGCTGGGGGTTGGGTCTGTAACGCGGTTTGTAACGGCCATGTAACGGCCATGTAACGAGGTCTGTAACGAGGCAAAGCGAAGCGCAGGACGCAAAGCGCGCCTCCGCAGCTCCAGCTTGATTGCAGCTACTCAACGCAAGCCAAGCTGCGGCAAAAACGGGGGTCGCCGGCCCGGGCTGGGGTTGGGTCTGTAACGAGGTATGTAACGGCTAAACGAGGCAGCTGGTTTTGTTACAGGGGTCTGTAACGAGGTCTGTAACGAATGTCCGCCGCGGCTCTGTTACAGACCCCTCAAAAAATTCACTGCCACATCTCCTCAAGGGCTTCATGCATCATGTGCAGCAGTCAATCCAGTCAAGGATAGCACAACGCATCTATATCTAGCCAACGTTCAGAGACGGCTTGATAATGGGGTCCACATGCATAATTGTTTCCTTCATGATGTGGTACCCCCCCCATTGTCTGTACACTGTCAAATGCGGCAAACAAAGAGCCATTATCAGCCAAGTCTGAAGATGAGTGTATTTTGCCTTTGGCTGACTCATGGCCAATTGCTGGGGTGCTTTCACGAATGCTACCATGTGGCAAATGTGAACTGATTGTTCAGAAACCTCCCCAAAACATAATTCAGGAGCCACAGTACTAGTTGTTTCTTTGGCACGTGGCCGAAACCGTCCCACATCCCGCTCGACATCGAGGGTTCATTCCCCCCGAATGAATCCATCGCCCAGGCCTTCATTTCATCCAATGGACACTTTTATTTTGAAATGGGAAGCCACGATGTTTGCTCAGCGGCCATGTCAAACCAAAGTCGTTTTGGTTGCGTGGGCTTAGACAAGTGCGCTTATTGAACTCAAAACTCCCCTCCTCGACTATTGAGGCGCCTTGCTCTGGTCAGCTTAGCGCATTAGCTGAGGCGTGGGCTTCATTGTCACACCGCGGTCGCCTTTCGCATTCCTCAGCGCAGCAGCTTTCTCCACGCTCTCAGAAAAAATCGGCGCAGGTCTGTTTTTTTTGGAGGGCTTCCCCTGATTTTGTGGCTTTTAAAGGGAAGCCAAAAAGAAAATCACCCCGAAACAAAGACAGAGCCGTATGACATCAGCCCAAAGTCAAGGTCCCAATGGTCGCGCAGCGTGATCAATTACCATGCGCAATGCAGCACAGTCGACTTGCTGCCCAAGAAAGTCTGAATATCAAGATGACCAACGTATTCCAACCAGCCAATGTAGAAGAGATCTCTTGTGTGCCACATGGCAAAACTTGCATCAAGTGGAATTGACGCCGGAAATCGTGCGCGAGTGGTGCGCGACCCCTTACACTCTGGGCGCCGTGCACACCTTTTAAAGTGAAAGCTGGAACCTGCGCAAAGCAATTGCCAGGGTTGTGTACAATAAGGGCAGGCCCATAACGAGTCGCCGACCACGGGAAACGACTACCCTGGATTTAAACGGAGCAAATCTTTGGCTTGGAAGAGCACAAATGCCCGGCTCTCTGTAAGCAGAGAAACATTGGACACTCTGTAGAACATGCGTTGCCCCCTTTGATGATTTGTGTTGGTCATGTGATTGAGGTGAATCGTTTAGGTGAATGTGTCCAAACTGCAAAACTAGGAAACCCTCCAACATTGTGGTACTTGTTCTTTTGGACTGGATGCGTCAAAAGTCCAGCCAAAGGAGTGTGGTCAGAAGGAATGCATCTAGCTGCGTTGGTCATGTACCTTGAGCAGCTGTGGGCTGAATAAGGGTTGGTACAGGGACATATCAACCCAGGTCATTCAGTGGGCAGTGAGATGAAATGCTCCTCTGACCCAGTGTGAAATGCTGCAATTTGGATGGGCATAGTTTTTCAAAACCATCATGAGCTCTCCATTGGGGCGTGTGACTCATGTCGCGCCTTCAAAGTGGTAGAAGGGCAAGCGAAATTGTCCGTGTTGATTGTCAATTTTAACAATCGCATTGGAAACACCATGCACAAACAAACTGGACTCTTGTACTCGCGGCTGGGGGACCTTGCCAAAGTTATCTCGATGCGATGTCTGCAATAGCAGCTTCAAGCGCCAACATTCCCATGTTACATGCCTGAGGCCAACTCCCGAGATAGCCACGGCTCGTGCAGTTAATCTCATTGCACACGGGTCGGCCCAGACATTTGATCCCTTCAGAAAGGCCCCTGGGCCTGTCAGCCCCATCCGCACTTGCTTGCGTCCCTAAAACCTCGGGATGGAACCCTGGAATTCCCCTGGCTGGGTCTCAAAGTAGGTACCTTTTCTACGATGATTTCAAAAGGAAAACCAAAGGAAGCCACCTGGCGGGGTCCGTTGGGTGTGTCTGACTGCTTAGGGGACCCTCAAGCAGGTCGTCAGCTTCCCTTCTGGTCCGGGGCTGTCCTGGTGGTCCGGGGGCTTTATTTGTGTGTCGCATCAAAGTCTCAGGGTGCAAAGCCGCGAGGCCCCTATGTGCAAAACACAAATCATGTGCCACCCCCCCTGGCAGGCGGGCACAATGCTCAACTCACAAAGATGGTGGCGTAAAGTCAGGCTAGCGGCCAAGCAACTGGAGCCACTTTCTTCTTGCTTGCCGGAATCGACGTATTTCTGCACAAGCCCATTGAAAGCGTCTGACTTTCACGTACTGATTGGCAGGTCTTTGTGCCTCTACCAGCAAGTTCAAATAGAACGCCGATCGGGATGTGATACCAGCTATGGAATGTGCGAATCGAACCAAATCATCTGTAACTGTAGCAGGAAGACCAACTCCAACAAATTTTGAGAAGCACCAAAACAACAAAAACAAACAAAACAACACCAAGTAAACACCAAAACAACCAAAAGAAGGAACTTGTAACACCAACTCCAACCCAACCGATGGGCTTAGCCGGCTCCGCCTGCAGCTCCAGGAAGGGAGCGTGGCCTCGCGACACAGCGAAACGAGTGCCCGGCGCCCAAATTGTGTGTGTTCTGTGCTTGTGCTTGTTTTTGAGATTGTGTTTGAGTGTGTGTTTGTGTTTGAGTGTGTGTTTGTGTTTGAGTTTGTCTTGGTAGTTGTGTGTGTGTGCGTGCGTGCGTGCGTGCGTGCGTGCGTGCGTGCGTGCGTGCGTGCGTGCGTGCGTCCGTCCGTCCGTCCGTCCGTGCGTGCGTGCGTGGGTGGGTGGGTGGGTGGGTGGGTGGGTGTGTGTGTGTGTGTGTGTGTGTGTTTGTGCTTGTGCTTGTGCTTGTGCTTGTGTTTGTGTGTGTTGTTGAGTTTGTGTCTGTGTGTTTATGTGTGTGTGTGTGTCTTTGAGTTTCACCTGAAGCTTGAGTTTGAGATTGTGTGTGTGTGTGCTTGTGTTTGAGCTCGTGTTTGTGTGGGTGTTTGTGTGTTTGTGTGTGTGCGGGTGTCTGTGTGTGTGTGTCCGACCGAGTTTCAGCTTAAGCTTGAGATTGAGTTTGTGATTGAACTTGTGCTTGTATTTGAGTTTGGGTGTGTGTGTCTGAGTTTGTGCTTCTCTTTGTGTTTGTGTGTGTGTTTGTGTTTGTGTTTGCATTTGTAGTTGTGGTTGGGTTTGTGTTTGTGTTTGTGCTAGTGTGTGTGTGTGTGTCTGTGTGTGTGTGTGTCTGTGTGGGTGTTTGTGTCTGTGTGGGTGTTTGTGTTTATGTTTGCGTTGGCTATTGTTTTGTGTGTGTGTGTTCGTTGGTGTTTGTGTGCTTGTGCGTTTGTGTGTGTGTGTGCGCGTGCGATTTTTAGTTTGTCCGTGTGCGTGGTTGTGTGTGTGTCTCTGTGTGTTTGTCTGTCTGTGTGTGCTTTTTTGGTTGTACGTTGGTTCGGAGCTTGAATGGTTTTAAGTCTGGCTCTCAGCTTGTGAGCTCCCTTGTGTTTGTTGGTTTGTGTGTGGATTTGTGGATTTGTCGGTTTGTTTCTGTATGTCCGTGTCTGCCCCAGTTCATATTTTGCTTGGCGCACAAATCTGCTGTCACATCTCGTTGATTGCTCATGTGACAGGCATGCACCAGGCGCGGAAAGGTTTCAACTCACGGAACACGCACCGGACATCCATGGCATGGCTCCAGGCCGATGAATGAATGCACCCAGGTGGTAGCTACTCCAACGTCCAAATGTTGGGCACGTGAGTGTCGAAAATAGGCGACCCCCTCAAAAAGGAATCCTTCGCTAAGAGGGGGTCAATCAATTTTCCACAAAAGGTGGCAAAAAGACCCCCCTTTTGGTTGCAAACCCAGTAACTGGACAACAAACAAGAAAGTTTTGTGGGAGCGCCGGGAGATCGGAGCACACTGATTGCGAGGTTGGACTGCAATCAGAATGAATCAATGGCATCTTTTCTCGGCTGCGTGAGATTTCCGAGGTACTCGTAATACAAAAGAGAAACCATGCGATGAAAGCAAGCCGAGGTACTCGTCACCAGCTGCGTCGCGGTTGTGGTGGTGGCGGTGGTGATGGTGCTGGTGCTTGTGGTTGCCGCTGCCGTTGCTGCTGCTGCCGCTGCCGCTGCTGCTGCTGCGCACGTTCACGTTCGCTCTGAGAAACCAACCGGCAAATGGCTCGCACGGTTTCGTTCGATCCCTCTGAGCGCAGCACTGCTGTGCACTCCGCCATTCCTGTGCAGGGAGCCTGCCTGTTTCCTCCACTAGCAATCAGGTTGGCAGAACTTTGACCTGGAGAGTCTAGCGGCCATACAGAACATAAACCACCAGTCAACAAACTTTGGAAGGGCTGCGGGTATGTAGCAAACGGGGTGTTGCCTTTCAGTCAGGTCCAAAGACAAAACCTGTCACAAAGCAGGAGAAAACCCAAACAAAAAAGCCCATCAACATCTGCCCCATGTCCTGGCATGGTGCAGCACCGACTCCCAGGCGGGCCGCGGCCGCAGCACCAAGCCCGGCCGGTCCTAGCAAGCGGCCGAAGTGAAGGTAGAGGACAGTGGGCCCCTTGCCATACACTGTTGGCTGAACAAAGAAACGCAAGCTGTGATGAATTGTATCTGCCGTCGCTTGGAAATGCATGGTCCGAAAACACAAATTGAGTATGACCATAGGTGTCCTTTTGGGGGAAATAGATGGCCCCGGTAGATGAGTAAACCACCTGATAAACCAGGGCCATCTATAATTTTGCCAAAACAACCAAAAAGGACCTTTTGTTTGTGCAAAAATTGGTAAGTCATCCCATGGTCCACACATGAACCAAAGATTACTGGGTATGTTGACTTAACATCCTATCCGAGAAGAACGGCCCGAAGGCGGTCGGGGGTATCCAAGTCTCAGAAGCCTTTGTTCACTGCTCGCCGTTCTGCCTGGTCATTCTGACCAAACAGGCAATTTACTTGACACCTTGCCGCGGGAAGATTGACATAGAAACCTGTTGAACAAGCGTGCTTGCTTCACAGCTGCTGCTCTCTCTCCATCTCAGGCGCATGAGTCTTCAGAGAAGCAGTTACTTCATGTCACGTGTTCCTCAGCATTCGTAGGCCTGACAAAATCCGTTTCGCACCACCGTTCAGAACCCTCCGGTTTCGGATGATCCCCCCTGCAAATGCCAACAAACAATGGTTTCAACCATGGCTTCAAAGTGGTGCAGCATTTCGTGCATCCACATTCTCAGATGGTTCGGCAAACGCCTGAACTTCATAAAACAAGGCTTCAACAGAAACCTCCCCCCCTTCAACAGCTGCTGCCCGAGTCATCCGAACGAGTCTCGTATTCAGTCAGCTACCAGGGGATGTGCATTACCGCCACGGGAGGAGTTTGATTGAAGTTGATTGGTGCCAAGGGCAAGAAACCTACCTCTATTGGCAGGAAAATACAACTAACATGGTGTGGCTCAAATTAATGTTCCAAAATGGCACCTTGGTAAATGAAACCAAAGACTAAAACCTGCATAGCCCTAGCTCTTTAATTTTGAGCCACAGCCACATGCGACGCATTACGAATGGTGGAATTTGCAACATGTGCTTTCTGCGGAATGCGTGCAAACCTGTGCAGTGTGTTTCTGCGGGCATTGGTTTTCTGGTAGTGCCAAGGAAAAAAGCATTCTGTGGCTGGACAAAATCCTGCACTATGTACCCCAGAAACCCTGGAATACTGCGATTCCCCAACGTAAATACCAACCACCCATGGTTTCCCGCAGGGCTGTGGAAAATGACCAAATCTGTGATCCAACAAAAAGGCCTCCCATAGGCGCTGCGAAATGGATTGCGGTCTATCCACAGGAGCTATGCTCGAAAACGCTGAGGCTTCCGAGAGCTGGCGCCGGGCTCGCTTCAGGAAAGCGTTTCTACTATATACTACTATATACTACTACCGTACTACTACTACTACTACTACTACTACTACTACTACTACTACTACTACTACTACTACTACTACTACTACTACTACTACTACTACTGCTACTTCTGTAGATGGACGAAATCCTGTGGCTGAATTATTCGACCCAAGCAGTTGTACAAGTGGTTCAAATTCTGAACTGGAAGAAGCTCGAACAAGCCACTACCACGCATGCAATTGCTTGAGAGGCATTGAGGATGGACAAAATTCATTTCGCACCGATTTGACATTGTGGGAAACCATAACGTTTGTTGCTATCTTCAAGATCATTATTCCGGGGATTCTGAACGGTGGTTCAGGATTTCGTCCATCCACAGTACTACTACTACTACCCCTACTACTACTACTACTACTACTACTGCCAGCTCCCTTCGTCGGGCCCCCTTCCCAGTCGGCAAAGAACAAAAAGGTCCAGGTCTACGCCCCATCTGCGATCCCTCGGGCTGGCCTCATGAGTTTTACCATGATCAAAGTCACCCCCGTTCAGTGGTGGGTTAAAGGGAAACCACCAACCAGTGTCTGACTTTGATAACCCCCAGAAACCGTGCAAATGGCAAACATAATGACAACCCCATTGTCTGACTTTGATCACCCCCAGAAACCGTCCAAATCATGGCAAGCGGAATGTGCACCAACCTCTACGGCATGGCCCGATCGGATTGCGGTCCCTGGCGGAGATGGCGTAGCTATTCACCAGGTCCTGGCCGCAAACAAAGTTTCAGGACGTAGTAAATGCACTGGGGCCCAGAGACCGAGGACCATCTTGGGTTTTCTCATGTAGCGTCTTAGGGATTGATGCAACAAGAGTCTTGATTCACCCCAAAAAAAAAGACAAACACTTGTTTGATCCGCTCATTGGGTCAACCTTGCCTACACACCGAACACAAACAGCATGGCTTGAGTTGTCGAAACTTGACCCCGAGCCTGGGCCTTCCTTAGGTGCATCCTGGCCCGTCTTTCTGTGTTGGAAGCATGTGCCATTGATCTGCCAACTTCTCAAACAAATATACAGGCAAGGAACCGTGATCCTTCGGTCACGGACGACCACAGTCTATCCATCAAGCCGAGCAGAAAAGCATGTATTGGCCGCAGGGTACATTGGCAACATCCAGTCGTTTCTTGCGGGAAACATGATTACAACAGGTATGCTGCCAACTTTGCGCTGTATGTTGCGCCTCCAACTCAACGCCTCCCCAAATGTGCCACCAAAAGGCACACGAGGGACACGTCAGCCTCAAAAAGACAATGCACTAAGCACGGAACTGTCTAGGATTCGCTACTTTGAAGGCACATGTGCGGCTCCATGCTGGGGGTTGACACCAAGTGACTAGAGTTAGGCCCATTAGAATGTATATTTTAGTGTTTGCTTCACTTTGAGTCACTGGAAAAATGTAAAATGTACCCTAAGTCTACCCCAGTAGAGGTGTCTGCCTCAGCCTTTGAGACGAAAGATCTGGCCTGATTAGGCACCATGCCGTTGATGCCCTCCACATCCAGCAGAAGGGATGACGCCTAGGTGTGATGGGCAAACTGCTACTAGGTCCTCCAGTAGAGAGGTTCGAATAAGTTGGTACCCGATCTGTTTTCTGTAGTCTGTTTTAGTAGGGGAACCCTCCCCCCAACAAGGGGAGAGAAGGGCACTACTGGGGGACCTAGGCTAAGTCTACATAAGCAAACTGTGCCAAAGAGTTTGCAACTTCACAAAATCCTCAACCACGTGTAAGCCATATACAGAGGGAACGCAAAGAGAAGGAGCGAAGGAACATGGCCTTCAAGATACGCGATAAAGTTCTGGATCACTCGGCCACTGTTTCACCCACAAACCTGTATCACTGTTTCAACCGGCTTACAGTGCACACAACACACGGCTCATTCGCACGTGCCGTGAATCTCATGACTCGATGACCATGATATTATCATGAGGAGAAAAAACGGTGACGGCGGCAGCTGGTGACGCTGCAGCGGCGTGAATCAGGACGGAAAGAGAGACAAAGAAAAACATGACAAAAAAACAAACAAACACATGACAAACATGACAAAACATGGGCGATTTCATGCGATTTCACCCCTACATCATTTGCATAACTGCTAGTGTGTTGCCAATATATGCTGATGCTCATATTATCCATGTTGATTATGAATGTTGATCGTTTGAGCTGTGATCATAATGTTGGTCGTTCACACGTTCGTGGTCTGCGAGCTCGGCTTTGGAAGGCATGTGCTCCAAGGCCGCTGCACCATTCTTCACCTGCAGGATCACGGCCTGCGCGGACCGAAATTCTAGGGGTAGCTTCCATGCCCATTCTTTCCAGGGATCCGGATCTTTCCAGCCAACCACCCAAAATTATGGGGAAAAAGCGATCGGTTATTGAAAAGAACGATGGTTGAAAAGAATGGACAAGGAATCCACCCCTAGAAAAATCAGCGACGTTGAAGTGCTGGGGCCTGGGCCCCTAGGTCCTCCAGTAGAGAGGTTGGAGTAAGGGTACCAACTTTTTTCTGGACGTCTATTTTAGTATGGGAACCCCTCCCCCAAAAAAGGGTGAGAAAGGGCACTAGTGGGGGACCTAGGCCCCTTCCAGGGGTGCGAAAGTAAAGCAAATAGGAAGCGCAAAATCCGCAGGTTCTTCTCTTAGGCGCGGAGTCGCGATCTTTTTTCGCTCTGCCCTCGTAGGTCTGGCGGTGAAAGACCTACTCCCAGCTGAAATGGATATTGATCTGTCTTTTTAGGGAACCCCCTTTTGGTTTTGAAGGGATGCTGTTTGCTGGGTCCGACCACAAAAAGACACACCCGCACGGTCCCCAACCAGGACTCCCTCTCCCTCTCTCCAACGCGCGGCTGCGGACGCTTTTCACACGGGTCAAGGGATAGAACCGGCATTGGCAAGCAAACCACATTCATGCCTAGCACAAGTTCTCCCAACTAAACGCTGAAGTAACATATACTCACAAAAAGAAGACTCGGCTCTGCTTCTGACTTCTGTATAAAAATAAAAAGTCCCGTAAAAAACCATCACAATACACCTTGTTGAGCAACGTCCACAACTCTCGGGAGTAACAATTAGTGAAGTCTGCATAATTACACCGTCACAGCACGTCCAACGCAGCATTAAAATTATCAAAAATGATAAACACGCCAGGTGGCTCAACACAAATCATTGAACCGACTTTGCATTTCTGCAGTCTGCCAAACAAACAACTTGACGAGGTCTCGTTAGCGCATACGTGACCAGGGTGCAGCCCGTCAGATCTGTCTCGTCACTCGACACTGACTCATCCATCCGTAATAGCAATGGGAAAGGCTCGTATGCAGAGTCCATGGAAATGCAACCAAGTTGACCCATTTTGGTAGCATACAGTGGGTGGACGAAATCCGTTCGCACTACTGTTCCGAAACCCAGCGAATTGATTCGATTCCCCTGCGCATACCAACAACCGTTATGGCTTCAACCATGGTGTCATTTCCGGCAAACGGATTCTGCAACCATCCACGGTAGCCACAGCTCTCTTTTGAGGCCTGGCATCACATCTTCGTATCTTGTTCTGAGACACCCCCACCACTCAAAACAAAGTGGGTGTGCCATAAGTATTGGTACTAGTACCTTTGCTCTGAGAAACCCCCCACACTCAAAAACGAAAAAAGCGGGTGTTCGCGTTGGCGTTTAAAAAAAAGACAAAAACTGCGACACCACACGCCCTGGCACGAAGCAACTCGCAGCTCGCAGCTCGCAACCGTTGGGCCGGTCTGCGCCTGGCGCAGCACTCCGCGCCGAAGCTCGGAAAGGCCGTTGAGGTAGGACCGCAGCCAAGCCTCGTGACTCACTCGACCCCAGTTTTGTGGGTCCCTGGCTGTCCGTTTTCACATCCCCCAACAACAGTGAAGAACTTTTCACAAGAAAAACCGCCCTGGGGGCGGAGGTAGGACCGCAGCCAAGCCTCGTGACTCACTCGACCCCAGTTTTGTGGGTCCCTGGCTGTCCGTTTTCACATCCCCCAACAACAGTGAAGAACTTTTCACAAGAAAAACCGCCCTGGGGGCGGACGCGTTTTTCCGACTGAGCTGCGTGGTTCATCAACCGACCAAAAACAAGCCCATCATCCTCAGCTGCTCGTTCAAGACCTGGGCTTGTTGTTGTTCGTTGCTTTTTTTTTGGGGCGGGGGAGGCCAACACCAAAAAACACACACAAGAAAAAACACACCAAACAAAGCAAAAACAAGAAGAAAAAAACGGCCCATCATATTCATCTGCTTGTTCGAGACCTGTGTTGTTTAGTTTGCTTTGCTTTTTTTTGGTTGATGTTGGTTTTGAGAGGCTAAAACCAAAAAACAACCAATCGGTTTGGCTCTTTTTAGAAAATGAAGAAGCCCATCATCTTCATCTGCTCGTTCGAGAGCTAAAGTTGGATAGAATTATCATGTTTACATAGACTCGTTCTAATTCACAATATATTTAAACAAAGAAGTTGTGATTGGATTCATTCCTTGTCATTGGGTTCATTAGTTGTCAAACTATATTTAAACTCTAATTTAACTGTAAAGTTATACAGAGAAAGGATCTCCGTCTAGAGTCTAAATGTAAGAAGCAATTCACAGTAGGATTGTGATCAAGTATTTCCTTATTGAGTCCCAATTAAATTATTTTAAGACTCAATCTGAATTTGAAAGAGCGGCTGTTGGTGGAGATGAGAATTGAGTGCGAAAACCGCTACACAACACGGTGATTTACGCTGTGTTCTGACCATGGTATTGCTGGGGCTAGTAAGCAAACAAACATGATTTCGGGACCTCTGAATTCTTTCCTCACGACTTAATAGCTTTATCGTAGAAGTGCATAAGGACAGACTCCAATCTGGATTTCTATGTTAAAGTTGAATATTGATTATTATGCCTCAAAGTAAATGTTACACAGGAACATGTATTCAACATGTCCGGGCTGATAATTTACGCTCTTATGAAAGCTACTTCAATATATACTAATTAGGTTCTATCTCATTTCTATCTCATGAAATGGCATTTAATAAGGACAGCATCCAACCTTTGAATTAGAATCTAATTAAAGATGATTCTATGTCAGAATAACATGTCCTTTCCAATAGAATCGGCTTTGAAAAAATCAGTAGACATTCAAACAACATGTATTTAACAATTTTGGGAATCGAAGCTATTTCTTATGAATTCTACTTAGTGTATGTATCAAGTTCACCTTACATTCCAACTAAAACTAAGAATAATTAAATAAGGAGAGAGTCCAATCAGAGGAAGCAAACGCAGTCCCCAGGAATCTGAAAAACGCAGCCCCCAGGCTGACCCGCCCTCTAACTTTTAGTGGGTGAAATTCGTAAACCCGACCACTAAGCCAAGTAAAAAGCTAAAAAAGCTAAGGAATCGGATGGCTGGTAGCCACCAAGGTCACTATGCCAACGGTTTCCTGTTGATTATATTGTTTAGTAGCCAAAAGGGGTCCGAATCCCATTTGAGAAACAGTGCGTGAAAAACGGTGAAACTCCGAATCTGTGTTTTGATCCCCAGCATGGGTACAGGGGGGCTTGAGCCATTGTACAGAATACCATTGTTGCCTCCAGAAACTGGTGAACTACCTGAAGCTGGTGAATTTGTTGTGACAATTTGACCAGTATGGTGGTAACGTCGCAGGATTCCTAAATTTCGAGCGGAATAGCTGGGGCGTTTGGAAATCAACTTGTGGCCCATGAGCAAGGCCCCTTGCAATGCTGAAACCTGATGAAGTGGCGTTCCATCACGTTGGACATGCCAGTCAGCATTCAAATTGCCCAACATAGTTGGCCCCAGAAGACGGCCAAAGGATTCAGACTATGCTTAGTTAAATACTTCTTCAACTTCTTCTTTGCTTGTGCAAAAGCTCCGTGAGCACAACCACTACTAGTGGCAGCGTGAATCTGAAGGCGTCGCTCTGCGCAAGGCGTGCACAATTACTCACTTACATAACAAGATTGGATAGCTAAGGCATGTCAAATTGGTGAAGCCAACATACTAACCTATCTTGATATACAAGACTCACATCGCAAAATATTGCAGCACTTTTCAGCGCCGCCATTTCTTTGCCGTGAGAATCTCTTGCTTGACAGCCGTCCTGGGGGTTGATATGATGAACCCCACCTCAACATGCTTCAGAGAACACACCATTGGCCACATGATACGACTTGGTGAAACTTGAAGGCTCGCCTCCATCCTCTGAAATCTAGAGGTCTACTTTCGCACATTGACAAGTCAAGTGGGCAAACGTACCATGTCTAATCTATGGCTGTCCTCCGATGCCCCGCTAGAAGTGCGCATAACCTTTTGTGGGTGAAAGAAGGAAACTCTACCACTACCCTCCCACCAGCTAACATGGAAGTGCGCACACCCCTGTAGAAAGACTACTTTCCTCTTGGAAAGGACCTTTTTGCACTTCCATGTTAGTTGGTGGGAGGGTAAACACTAAAAAGATCTCAAAAAGCTAAGGAACTGGATGGCCATGATGGCCTTCGGGAGCCAAGCAATGACCACCCCCCAGCCTCGCACCTCTGGCGACATCGCGACATCGGGGTGTTGGGGTGCCGGGCCCTGGCACCGGCGCCATAGGCCAAGGAGCTGTCTACGAAGACGAGGAACACGTCCCGCGAGAGCCAGTGCACAGTCCTGCGGTTTGAGCAGCTTGTGCGGCTTGCGCCGCACGCGCTTTGTTTTGCTCGGTGTCTTGTGGTTTACCTCGAAGAAATCGGTGGCTTTTCTGGTTGGGCTTCTTTTGAGCCAACCTCGCAAGGGTACCCCAACAAAAATGACACCCACCTGATTTCTTGTCAGTTCAGCCTAGCGCTGAGCCTCTTGATTGTAAAATTCCTAACCCTAGCAGAGGCGTCAAGAACCAGCGCGACTCTGGCCCTGACATCCTGTTGCACTCTGACGCCCAGGCAAAGGCCTGCAACGTGGGTTCGGAGCCCCTTGGTTCATTTCTGGCCCGCTGGCCCGCAGGCCCGCAACAAGCCCAAAGGATAGCTTTGGGCTCGACAATATTTATTCAACATGCCCAAGGAGTAGATGTCAACTAGTTCTTGTCCGCAAATTGGCCAACTCCTGAAAAACATCAAGAAGTTGCGGCATGCACAGAATTGTCTCAGATCCTATCAGGCACTTGAAACGAAGCACTATGAGCGTCCCTGCTGCCTCATGGTGGGTGAGTTTACAAATGAACGGTTGATTGCAAGGTTGAGACAAGTAGCTCTTGGCCATCGTTTAGTAGCTTGCAGCCTGGCGCACATTGGCCTGAAAGACCACGGTTCAGGAGCTACAGTTGTCACTGGGACGTCGAGTGATTCAGTGCTAAGTTTGACTCTGAGTATCCTAGATAGCCTTCACCACGACCGAGATTTGGCTCGACTGATGGTTTAGAGCTTCTGTGTTTGGCGTCAATCTCTCGGTTCGCTTGGGCGCTTCATGGCGTGGCAAACCTGTTCCGAAGGATTGTGCTTCTTGCTCGAACATGCCAAGCACTTGAAGCAGCCAGTGCATGCCGGGAAAGCTGCGAGTGACCCATTCAACCCTCGATTTTTTTTTGTACCCAAGGAAAGTCCTCGTTTTCGAATTGAATGCATCCAACTCGCCCCATGAGTTCACCGCTATCGAAGTCGCCCCCGTTCAGCGGTGGGTGGCTTGGAAAACCACCAAAAGTTTCTGACTCTACCCCCCAGAAACAATCAACATAAACGATCTCCTTTAAGGGAATCTCCTTCCGGTTCATTCTCTCATTCCCTACTGAGCATCAGCAAGTAACGTCCTCAAAACCGATTCCAGTAGATGAAGGTAAGGGATAGTCCCCTTGCCACAAATGGCTGTGGGTCAAAACCCTGTGCCCCTGGTGAACATCAAAAAAGCTGGCAAATGGATGTTCATCCACCCCAAAATGGAGCCATAGGTTATGACCCATGGGCAAATGGATTCGGACTTCCTGTTCAGCTCTTTACACCCTCGGAGCACCAAGTTGAATGCATCCCAGTCCCTGCCTCAAGTACCGGCCCAGCGTCACGGCGATACCAATGCCCCAGGAAGCCTTCGCCTCAGAACTCCCGCGATGCATTGGGCGCGGCGAGTGGAGTGGAAACTCTGGGCTGTCCTCAGATCCCTTAGCACTCTTAGAATCCGGTGCCTTAGCTGATTAGTTTGTTTGGGTTTTTAGGGTTCCCAGCCCTCCCCTTAGCTAAAAGTTGTGAACTGTTAGGGGTTAAATTCGGAAACCCACCCACAAAACCAACACAAAACAACTAAAAAGCTAAGGAACCAAACGGCTGGGAAGAGCCAAGTACATAGGCGAAGACTCTTAGCTGATCACCAATTTCCAAGACTTCAATTTGTCAATGCCAAGCTTCGCATCCGGTTTCAGGAATGCGTTAAGGTTTGCAGAAAATAGAAGCATCACAGCACGTCTTTTTCAGGCCTCTTAAACTTTGTTTCCTCGGATGCGGCTGGAGTGTCAGGGGAGGGAGCGGTTCCGCGGAAAATCCTGAATGGTCAAGCATGAAACATGCTACTCCGGACAAGTTTTCCCTTCAGGGGGATCGCAAACCCCAGAATTAGCCTCCCTGCGTTGCTTGCAACAGTAGATTCATACTGTGGATGGATGAAATCCTGCACCACCTAAGAAACCCTGGAACCATGATTCCCCTGTAAATACCAACAAACATTTATTTCCAACGCAGGATTTCGTCCGTCCAAAGTGGGACCCACTTAGTAAACCTCTTTGTTTGATCGCTTTGCTGGATGCCTTGTGGCTGTCAAGGTGCTTTCAAGCCAACGATGCAGAACCTTCACGGCGCCTGGGCCTTCAAGAATCTAGTTAGATTTTTGTGCGCCGACGTTCACTGTGCTCCCCTTCATTTTCGCATGGACATTGTTAGAACTGCTCAGCTTGTTTGGATCTGATTGTGACATCTTTGACTGTTGTAGCTTTAAAACTTGTTTAGATTCCCCAGGATTTCTAGACTTTTGGGCCTTTGGTTCTGCCAGGGATATTTTATCATCAAATTATGCGGGTGCGTCTTTTCTTCAGGGTACCCCTGTTTTGGAGGTCTTAAACGGCAACCAACAGGTGTCCAACCATTTTGGGGGGTCCCTAAAAAGAGACACGCCCATATGACAACCAAAACCAACCTAAAACAACAATGAGAGGCAACACAATCAAAGCTGGCTTGATTCCGTCACCTAAAAGCTAAAGGCTGAAGCCCCTGAAAAGAAAAGACCCAATGAAAAGGGTGCGACGCAGCTCCTTAGATACGCAATGGTGCCATTCTTCGATGCTCACGAAGAACGTGTTTCACCCACAACGAATCCGTCGGGGAGGCGGGTGTCTGTCCCTTTGGTTGCAACCCAAAGGACCAAATCCCACGGGGTTTCGGAGGGACCCTCCCGAATGTGGCACCACAACACAGGATATCAGCCACGGCAGCGTTTCTTTTTTGCCTACATGGTTGAATGCTCGGGTGCCGCCACCTCGTTCTGCAACGCATCCCCTTTGGACTGGTTTTCCATTGCCATGAGTTTGTGACTTCGACCAACTAAATCTCCTGGTCTTGGCCCCACCTCTTTGCGGGGGGGGGGTTCTACCCGGTTTTGCACCTTATTCAGTACGTGTGTTACTCGACAGTTGCTTCCGTCCCGCCTTTAACGTAGTCTCCTATTTTGGATGGTTCTGAAGAGAAACCAAGTTGACAAACACCCATGTTGTGGTTCTCATTTGGAGACAAACCCATACATCTAGAAAACAGTTTGGATGTGGCTTTTGTGGTTCCACCCCTGTAGAAGGTTAAAAGATGTTAAAAGAGTACCAAAAGATTACCAAAAAAAAAACCAACATGACGAAGAACAGGTGAAATCCACAAAAACCGCATCCAAAACGGTCTCTAGAATCCAAGTCACACCCCCGAATTGAAACCGGCTGAGGCACCGAGGGACCGAGGCACCGGCAGAGGCTTTCGCCGCCGTCCAATTGGAGGCGATCATCTGGGCGGCTGTGACGACTCAGACTTGGTCCAACATCTGGATATGGGGGTTGATCAAAAGGTCCGTGCTAGAGAACTGTGGGTCAACTAAAAGGTACTCAAAATAGAACCCTGGTAAATGGAAACATGGACCAAAACCTGCGGTCCCCTGGTGCTTTAATTTTGACCCAGCCCATACGTGATATATCTACTCTGGAATTAGGACCCCAGCAAAAAACATATGTTTTTGCCTGGTGTGTGGAAAACAAAGGGGACCCCGAAAAATCAAAAAACAAAAAGGGAAGATAATTCTGGGGAAGATATGAGATGACCCTTGGGGAAACCTCTGGAAACACGACATTCCCACCGAATAGGAAAAGTTGCCCATGGTATTGTACTTAGCAAGTGGTCAGTAAGCCTGGTTATGACTCGGTTGCCATGGTTGTAAGTTTAACTAGCCTGTGAAATGCCATCTCAGATTGCAGGTCTCCTGCTAGCATTGCCTACACCTACTACTAAGACATCGGCTTCAAAACCAGAGGGCATCCACCCCCCTCTTTCAAATACAGCCGCCGTCGTCTTGAATAGGACACACCTTGCCTCAGCTGAGATGAGAATTCGGGTCTCTTTTGAGGGTGCCCCCATTTTGCTGGTTTTGAAGAAAAACAAAAGGACAGCCACCATGTTGGGCGGTCCCAATAAAAGCACACACACACACCCATATGCAATCAACCAACCCTGCTGCATGTCTTGAGACTTTCAGGAAGGGTCCCACTTCTTGAGACAGCAGCTGCGGACATGCACTAACTTGCCCACGCTGCACCCCTGATAGATTGAGTCAAGGTCGGCTCAAATAGAAAGCAACAGGGTACAAGATAAGTGACTCTGACCTACACAGGAAGCAGCCACAGTACTGCGTGTTGGTGTGCAGCTAAGTTTATTGGGCATGGTGGTTTTGCCCTGGATTGGCCCGGCTGCTTCAGCCAACGCTTTCCCGTCGCACGCTGGAAAGTAGCAGCAAAATCAGTAATTGGCTCCTCATGAAGCATAGAAGTCACTTCCGAAATAACGAGGCACTTTCACCAGTACTTAGTTGTTGTACGGGCCTGTCGTGTATGTTGAGAGACAGCAATTGGCCCGACCGCCAGTCAAATTTGCCTCTGTGTTGCGCTCTCCAAAACTGGGCTGTTCCCAGCTCCCCTGCTGGACAAAAAAGCTAAACTTTTAGCGGTTCAGTGCAAACTACCACTCAACACTAACAAAAAACAAACACACACACACACTCACACTAAACCCTAAAGACCTAAAAACCCACTAAACCCCAAAATCCTACCCACCTTAAAGGGGACGGCTGGGGACCTAAGACAATGAGGATTCCCTTTCCGAGTGCCCGGCCAGCACCAAGGCCTCCCGTGAGTCCGCGCGCCGGGACTCCGAGAGGCTGTACCTGGCCCCAGGAACGGGATCCGATGGCTCGGGTGCCATCACCGGGTCGGTCGATGATCCTGGAGGCATTTGTGCACAGACCCTCTCCGACACGACCAAAAAACGGAACTCAGTTGTTCAGTGACCCTGGAAAAAAAGGGAACCCTTTTTTGGGCTTGGACCATGCTTCGTGGGGCCAGCAAAAAAAAGGGAAGGGAGCCACTGAACAACTGAGGGGTGCTCAGGGAATGTGGCGATCGGTCCTCCAGATTTGAGAGCTTACAATAAGTTGGTACCCAATTCTTTTTTTCTGCCCTCCCAACCCAAAAAGGGGAGAGAAGGGCACTACTGGGGGACCTAGGTGGGAAGAAACCCAGGGAATGTCAGAGTGTCCGGATCCCGAAGGGGATCCGATGGCTCACCCCACCTTGCGATCACTGCGATAGGGCTGCGATAGCTGGGGAATGTGGTTGAATGAAAATGACTTTGGGGACTGGATTGGACACCACCAGTTGGATGGTCTGGCAGGCTCATTCCCTCATTCCCTGAGCACCAGCAAGCAATCCCCCCCAACCCAACCTCCAACCCCCATGTAAGAGCTGAATTGCTTCGAATTCATAACGTTTAACGTGTTGTTTTCACGGGCACAATAATTGTCCGATTGAATGGCCTGACGGTGCAAGAACGCATCACAAACCAATAATAATTCAAACAGGATAAAGCGCTCTTTGTTATCGACCACATGGGATTGATACTTTGCCAGTTTGAGCATCACGTGACAAAAGACAAGGTCCAAAGCCAGGCAACCCCCCAGACCCCACCCCCTCAACCACCCTACCGGTAAATTGGGTAGTTTCCTTTGTGTCTCTCCCAAATACAGCATAGATTGCTAAATCTCACAGCAATACTCGGCATGCAAAAGCGCTCACATCACATTGGGTGTGAATATTGCAAGCACTATATGATAGCTCATGTTTCAATTGCAAGGGGGTCCCCTGGTGTCACAACAGTGGCGGTCCAAATTGTCTTATGCCAATCACCGCCAGGTGGCATGGCCACAAGCCATCGAGGGTGTGCTACATCTTTCTCCCACGAACATGTTCATTTACCGGAGCCATTTGCGTGCCCTTTGTGTACGGCATTCACGAGTAATTCCAGGCGGCTACAAACTGAACGAGTCGAACGTCCTATCCAACCCTCCATTTGCCTAAGTCCCCTGGAAAAAATAGTAATAACAAAGTAGTGATAGCTTCCCTTTGAAACCAACAGGGGAGAATAAACACATGGTATATATGTTTTATTTCTTAAGATACACATATTCTGAAAAGCAGATGGAGCAAAACCGCATGCCCCACCTTCAGCGCAACTTCTCGCGGATCGGCGCACACTAAGGACTTGGATCCCTGGTCCGTGGAAAAGTTCATGTGAAAGGCCGGGAGCCCTGCCTCTGCGCGAGACCCAAATATCTACGGAGGAAAACTTTGCAGACTCTTCGTAGGTCGAATTTCTTGAAAATCTGCAGAGAAACCCAAGAGTACTCATATCAAAAGCAATCTCCTTTTGAGGGGCCCCTTTTTGGAATTCATTCTGAACTGGAAAGCTTGGCGACAGCCAGGTTGCGCGCTCGATAACCATATCGCATGCTCATGTTCACGTACTCTCCCAACACACCCTGATGAGGTAAGTCTCTGAGAAATGTGCATAAACGGATAAAAGAGGCTTTCTGCGGTCAGCGGCGGTCGGTCCTCAAATCACACGTAACAAACAAAAAGGCACCTCCCGACATATATGACATCACAACAACAAGTAACCCTAGATATGCACGGCGAAATACTTGGAGATGCTAGGAATGTTCTTCAACACTCAGCTGGTAGATATGATTTTATGAAAGAAACAAAATGTATATCCTGCTTCAAACTTTGCTATTAAAAGTACAACATGCTCCTAGCGCACCCTGGATCCAACAAAGCCCGCTTGCTCGTGCAAACCTCCGTTTGTTTTGACAATATGAGCGATTGCTAACAAACGCCAAAGAGGTCACAATGTAGTATTGATGTGCATTTATCATCCCAAACACAGTTCTATGTCAGCTTCCTTGGCCTGGACATCTCCAGCATTGAAGCCAGCGCACTCGTACAAGCGCTTCCGGTTTAGAGCGGTTCGATGGGCTCAAACGTATGCGGGATCCCTACCGAAAAGGAACATCTTGATTGAATCTGAGGCTGGGGGGGCAATCGATAGCAGAAAAGCCACTCCCCATTTGCCATTTTCATCAGGGGATTCCGTTGGCCGGCACATGTATGCTGCTATACTGCCTACACAAATGGAACTTGGTGGTCATTCACGATGATCCAGAAAAGGAAAAACAAAAACACACACACACACACACACACGCACACACACACACGCACACACACACACACACACACACACACACACACACACACACACACACACACACACACACACACACACACACACACACACACACACGCGGACCATCATGAGTCCAAGCTACGGTTCACTTCAATGGGCTTAATGTCTGCAGAATCCCGGTTCAGGGCGACCAACTTGCACCGCAGTGGAACCGGCCTTACACAACACACCCTTTGCTGGGCAATTGTTTCCGGATGGCCATGGGGCGCCACAAAGGCCAAGGGTTCGGCTCCCGGCTGGTTATCCTTGTGGCGAACTCACTTGAGTGGATTGGTCACAACAAGCAACCGAACTGGTCTCATTGACCAAACAACTGGTCTTCCCACCAAGCTGTTGAAGTCCAGGAAAAAGTCCAAACCTTTTCATTTACCTCTAAACTGGTCTTCCCACCCAGTTTTCGAAGCCCAGGAATTTTAGGAACTTTAGCAACCCGGAGAAAAAAACCGTTCCCGCACCTCAGTGAGTGACACCTCGATGGCGCGGCGGATATCCGGCTCCGCCTGGTTGGGGCGACGCCGAGAGAGCGGTTCGGTGGGGTGAAGTGTCTAGGGGTTGATTCCTTGTCAACATACCTTTTCTAGGGGTAGATTCCTAGTTTCTAGGGGTTGATTTCCTTTCAACCATCGTTCTTTTCAACAAAGGATCGCTGTTTTCCCCAGAGTTTTAGGTGGTGTTATACGGGTTTTCTAGAAAGAAGGATGCCTGGAAAGAATGGGGAAGGTACCCGTAGAAAGTTGGGGAACTCCCTGTTTTCAGCTCACTTCCCGAAGTGGATCGGGTAACAAAAGTACCCTCCCACCGACGAACATGGAACCTGACAAGGGTCCCTTTAAAAGGTAAATTGTCTACCAGGAAACCCCCTCTAGGTTCCATGTTAATTGATGGGAGGGTAACCAAACTGTTTGTTTACCACCAGAATGGCCTTCCCAAAAAGTGACTAAAGTCCAGGAACTCCCTGAGTGAGCTTCAGCCTCCCTCACAAAGGGTGGTTTGATGGTCAGGGGGTGAACGCTAGACCCAAGATCTATTCACTACGCACTCCTTTGCTTCCCATCCAAAAGCTACAGGAGTAACCCACGTGAGACCCAAAGAGCCTGTGCGAAGCCTAGGGCGGCTGAAAACTGACACGTACAATGCAACCATCACTTTGACCCTCTCCAAATGGCAACGCTACCTGTACCCTTTTTTTCGGTGGTCTATTTTAGTGGGGGAACCCTCCCCAAGAAAAGGGCAAAAGGGCACCTAGCTGGGGGACCTAGTCTTGGTCCAGCCACTGCTGGAGATCAAGACAGCCTTTTCACACAGAGCCCTTCGTCGGCCTCAACGCGGCGGATGCAGCTCCGCAAACGCTCCTGGCGCGTGGTGGGGGGGGGGGGGGGTTGGGGTCTGAAGACTGATTGCAAGCAACCAAACCACCAATCTGTTGGGCTCAACCACTGGACCCTTGCTTCCTAGCTTGACTTTGAATCAATTTGTTGGCTTAACCACTGGATCCTTGCATCTTATCTTGACTTTGAAGCCTAAGCCGAAGCGCTGATTCTGGGGTCCTGAATGGAACTGGACATCTGAACAATCATCAGCAAGGACTGGTTGGAGAAACTAAGATTGTGGACCACGCAAAGGTTTTGAACGAGCTATCCAAATCGAACCGACGGGCATACTATACAACACCAAAAACACGGCCTTTCTTTCCGTTGAGCTGCTTTTTGGTTGAATAATTAGCACCCTCAGTGCCGGGATATGAGCCCGTGGTTGGGTCTGTCTCAACATGGCCTACGACAAGGCTGATGGTACTGTATCACGTCGCCTCCTCTGTGCTCACAACCCGTGGCTGCAAACTTCAGGTTCTATCCTCACTCACCCCAGCAAATGAGGTCCAGAGGTGGCATGATGGCATGGTTCGGGTAGCACCAGCAAGATCTGTCTGCGGGTCAAAAATGGGTAGCCAAAATAGAACCCTGGTAAATGGAACCAACGACTACAACCTGCGGTCCCCTGCTGGTTTACTTTTGACCCATACCCATCTTGAGGTACACTCCAGGTCAACATGGAACCACGAGGTCCGGCTTTGACAGCTGCAGGAGTGGCGCAGATTGTCTTGTCAGAGTGCCGACGAGGAACGGCATCTTGTAGCGTCAAGCCAACGCTAAGCAGTTGTTTCCTCGCTTCTCTCATGGTGGGGTCTGCTGCTGCCCTCCCCACCCTCTCTGTACTCAATCAAGAACAGCTCTTGTCCACCCCACCCACCCCACCAACGCACTCACACACGCACACTCGTGAATGCCCACACCCTGTCAATCAGCTTGCTGGATCAAATTCCAGCCCACAGGATTGGTGCTTGCAAGGCCCGCCATCCTTGCATAGTAGTGCTGCATGTCAAAGATGCAAATCCCATCGCGGAAGTGTCAAAGAAGAAGCTGCCATTACCCAGGTCCCCACTTTCACTACATTGGTCTTGAGTCCAACACCATCCTGCAGCTTGTGACCCCGGTGGGCCCAAGCGCCAAGGGCCGAAACACGGGCAATATCGCCACACCCAGTTGGAGGGTACCCCTTTGTTAGTCGTTTCAAAGGGAAACCGAAAGGAAAACCCAGCCATTTTTGGACAGGTCCCAGCTGTTTCAAGACCAGAAGCGCGGGATTATACTCAAGCATCCGCTCACCCAGCGACAGCGAGCATCAGCTCCCTGCGCCTGCCATTTGGAGTCAAAGCCACTGGTGGCATAGCCGGGGATCAGGCCATGCTCCTGCCGTCGCATTTTCCGAGGTCTCAGCCATCCAACAGGACCCAGGGATTCAGCCCGGCCCATACTGGGATTGTGTTAAAATGGGGGGACCCCCCACCCCAACCACTCGGCACCCTCAGAAAATAGACGTGCCCCCTGTATACCTTCTCTTTGGCCAAACCGAGCACTCAGTGCCCTACGTCTGAAAAACATAGGAACGTCATAGGAACGTGCGCTGAATTGTGCCCAGCAACGATTGAACATTGCACGTTATGTGTGACTTGTTCGGGAATCCAAGGTTCACCCACTTTGGTGTTTGTTCAAAAGAAATCCAAAGATTCGAAACGCATTGAAACCTCCAGGTGACACAAGCCAGGATTGCCCAGGACTCTTCCCAAGCACATTCTGGTCTCACAATTCCCACCGGAAAAGCTTTAGAGCACATTGCAGCTCCCCAAGGACCAAGAAGCAACCAAAACACGACATGCGCTCAGTGCTCTTGGCAGCAACTCTTGGCTTCCAGCTTTGCAAAACAAAAGCGCTTTAAAGCGCTTTGCAGGTTTTGGGACCGAGAAAAAGCTAGGATTGAGCAGGACTCCCAATAACTAATGGTCACCAAGCATGTCAAAAGCAATTTTGACCTCATGACGCTTCCTGACATTTTGCCAATATATTCAAAATGCATGTGTCCTTCCCATAAACTTCACCAACTGATCAGTGGCATATCTGAGTATTCGGGAAAACTATGCACAACCGACATAACTTGTGTCACTTGTCGTGCATCAACTGTACCCCTGCTGCACAGCATCATGTTGACGGCATTGCCACATTCACAGCCTCGACAATGTGGGAACAGCATGCCAGGGAGATGGTGCACTACATGTGAAAAATGGCGCAGCTTGATTCACC
>CAUJNA010003283.1:1072212-1077212 GCA_963377175.1 Effrenium voratum
ACACGGCTGGCCAAACCATGCTGGTGTTGTAGCCTTTGGGAAACCCCTACTGCCCTTCAATATCCCAGCCATAGCCTCCAGCGACTGGAAGCTAGCCGGTTTGAAGCCAAAGCAAGCGGTTGGCTTGCTGGTTGGAGAGGCAGGGAATGAGAACTGGAATGACCCCAAGCAAGACAATCCCCAATTTGGTTTCCTTTAAGGGAATTCCAAAACGGTTCATTCTCAAAACCCGGAAGGTCATTCCCTATCGCCAGCAAGCTGGACAAGCTTTGCGAATGAAACATAGTGTCAAACAATCAGGGCCGCTTCTGCTTGAAGGGCGGCCTCACTTGGGGCTGACTATCCCTGTGTTCTTTTTCCTGAGCATATCAAAACAATAGCGGGCCATTGAAGCCTCTAAATGAGCTACATGTTTGTTGGTCTCAATCCGCATCTAGATGGGCGCTGAGCTCTTGTACACCCTGCATTGATGTGACAAAGACTTGACCCTCAGCAACTATTTGCATTCTGTTGGGTGGTGCAGTTACAGTTGACTGTTTTCCGGTACATGAGCCTCCTTGTCTACCCTTATCTAACCACTAGCCTGCGGGCCCCTGCGGGACGGGGCCAATCACACCGGCACCACAGCGATCGTCGTCTTCATCAACACCATCTCATCTGAGTCATTACCAACACCCGGTATTAAAATGGTCGACCCAGAACCATGCTTCAAGAATTAAGAAGGCGGAATTCCGCAACTATTTCGGGTTGGGATTGGCCCTTGCTAAGCTTCTACCCGAATCGGTTTTGAGCAAGTGGCTCATCTGTAAACACGGCCCCATCGTCACGAAGTCAATCACGATCCGATCCTCAAGCGATATCACGGCGACCCGTTTCGGAGAAGATGTGCATGGCCGCAAACTCAAGGCTCATACTATGCCCGGCAACAAACACAAATCTGAGGGTGAGTGCAACTTTGGCCAAACTGCTAAGGGAATGGGTCTGTCTTTTTTTTGTAAACACGAAGTTTGGTTTTGAAGGGAAATCAAAGAAAACCATCGTTTTCACTTTAAACCCTAGAGAAGGGGTCCACCGTTTTGAGAAAACCCCATACTCGTAACGGAATGACTCGTGCCGCGTATCCCAAGCCCCACTGCCCGATGCCTACTGGAGACCTCCAGCGCCAGCGACATATCGAGTGCGCAGTGCTTGGACACTCCAAGTGTGCTATCTGGCTGAGGGTCAAGAACATAATTAGGTGGCCTTTTGCAAAAATAGATGGGTTTCCCTGGTAAATGGAATTTTTAACCAAACTCACCTAAAAAGGACACCTAGATGGGCAAGAATAGGCGACCCCCATTGCCTCGGTAAACGGAAACATGGACTACAACCTGCGGTCCCCTGGTGGTTGATTTTTGACCCATACGCATACCTGGATCTCCTGGAAGTTAAGAATTCCTACTCCAAAATTGAAAAAGTACTTTTTGGCCTGAGGACACGGGTATTTCCACTTTCGAACGGGTATTTCTACTCTCGAACGGATATTTTCACTACCAGCGAAGTGTTCATAAATCAGCACTGCACATAAATTATCAAAGGCTTATTGCGTAATGTTGGCGTATTTTTTACGTACCTCCGAACGGGTCCGAACGGGTCCGAACGGGTCCGAACGGGTTCGAACGGGTTCGAACGGGTTTCGAACGGGTTTCGAACGGGTTTCGAACGGGTTCCGAACGGGTCCGAACGGATGCCTAAGCAGTCGGAACTACCCGAACGGGCATTTTAACACGGAGTGAAAATTATCACTCCAGCATGGAAGAAAGTACTTTATTCTTTTTGGAGTGGGAATTATTAACTTTCAAGAGATGCAGGTATGTTTGTGAGTGCTTGACTTTGTCTTCTGTGAACAAACCCTAGGCTGTCTCTTGAAGCTGGTCATTTAGCCCATGTGAAAGTGCTCGGTTGGCTTCAGGGAGTCGCTCCATGATTTTGGCCGCTTGCAGCCAAGGGAAAGCTCAAACCGGGGTAAGAAAGCTATGGATGAACCCTCTGTGTTTGATGATTTGTATGGTTTGGATGGGTAGTTTGGTTCTCGGAATTGACGTTCCCACCATGCCCCGCCACTCCAACCAAGAACGTAAATACCGACCACAAGTGGCAAACGCTTCATCAAATGAAGCAGATTCGAGCAGCTATGTGCAATCATGCATTGTCAAGCGGCTAGGACAAGGTCAGCGGATAGTGTGTTCCTTGCTTCAGTCTCACTAGTACACATGCAGCGCTACACTCATTTGTTTGCTCGAATACTTCTTCCTGCTCCGGATCAATGAGCTGTGCAAGTTGGCCGTGCAAGCTGAACCAAGAGCGCGCTTCTCTTCACCCATGAATCCGCACACGAGAGTCCCAATCGGAGCGCAACTTCCTGCTGATGGAGTCCGTGCATGCGCGAAGTGTCCGTGCGCCGTAGCGTCAGACCCCCTTCAGATTAGCAACCCAAAACCTCGCTCATGTGCTATGATAAATGACCGACCCAAAATAAGGGCTCCTTCAGACAGGTCGTAACCCGATGGTAAGTGATACGTACTATGTATAACTTCATTAGGAAGTCGTGAGTGCCTTTTTCATGCAATGCGCTCAGGCTAGATGGCTGCAACTTGGCCAACCAACCAGCCAGCCAGCCCACCAAGCAGTGAGCCAGCCAACGAGCCATCTAGACCAAACTAGACCAAGCAAAACAAAGCCAAGCGAACCAAATGGGTATGTGCCAAAACAGGGAGACTCCACAGCTGGGTGGTTTTACTCTTGGTTTCCCCTTAAACCGACCTGGGCCTCTGTACCCTGAACGAAGCACACGCAAATCTACAAGGGCTGACAAACATCTGCGAGGTAGGCCTTCAAGGCCTGCCACTCACCGCGTTTTTCGCCCACATGACTCTCCTTGAGGCGCACGTCTTATGCGCCACAGCTCCGTGGGCTTGGAAACTCGTCCACTCGTCTCATACCTTTTCTGCGAAAGAATAAAAAAGGGCAAACATGCAGGGACTACGACTTATTTTTACTAAGAAAGAGCAGGGGAGGGCCTCTATTCATCGCCTGTTGGTCTTCACTGCGGAAGAATTCATGAAAGTGTGGTGAGTCGTGTTTGAAGGTCCAAGCTTACTGGGCCAGAGTCAAATGAAGCTAAGATAAATCAAGCAACCACCAAAAACTAACGACATGATGTTCCACTGAACCCCTGCACAGAAGAGTTCGACCTTCCATCAGCTTGTACAAACCTGGGCAACTGGTTCCACAAGCCACCTCGAATCCTGCCCTCTGCGATACGTTTGGCCTCGCCAGCCAGGGACGCTCGGTGAGACTCTGCGCAATGCACAGCTAAGCATGCAAATTCCAATGGGCAAAACATGGGCCGGGCCCTTGGAAAATACTTTGGTATTCCCTGGGGGGTCTGATCTCCGCGGTGTTGACATTGACCCACTGCGTGATCCTCTTGACACTATTGGATATGCCCAAACGCACTTGTTCTTCCATTTGGTTAAGGTCCCAGGAAAAATAAAAGTATTCCCAGTAGTTGTGAATTCCTTTTAAAGTCAACAGGGGAAAATATAAAATATTCTTAAGCAAATGGAGGTGTTTCATGCACAAGCACCATGTTCCATGCACGGCCCCTGTCGCGGAGACAAACCTCATGGGCCTCTCGGGCAACCGATTCACAGCTCTTCTTCCGGAGGCTCTTCAGGTGCTGGTGGAATCTGATGGTGAGCCTAGCCGGTCGGACGGTCGGAGGGAGGCGAAGAAACAAACACTCTGCTTCATAGAACATCACTTCCAAGCACGTGCGTACTTCCACCACGTACAATGGATGAGGACCTGTTGGCTAAGAAGCTAATACATGTACAAAAGAACGAGATAGCAAACACTTCCATTCCAACCCAAGCCACCCAATGTGGAAACACAAACTTACCGGTAACCTGTCGCTCTGTTGCGATTGTCCTTACTCATCCATACTGGAGCTCAACAACATCACCTGGACCTTCCTACATTATCTACCTCAGTGTAGTAGAGTCTCACACCTAAGTCCCCAGGAAAAGCATGAGCGGTGTCAATTCCTGTGTGCAGCAGCCGCATCCAAAGTGAAGTGGCGGTAGCAGCCCCCACAACAGCAGCGAGCCATGCCTGTTGAATTGTAGATTCATCTCGCAGGAAACACATCCCCAAAACAGGAAACAACGCATGGAATTAATATGTAGAGTCCAGCGAGTCCAGCGAACAAATATTCCTTCCCCGCCCCACCCCCAAAAAAAAGGTTCCGTTCCGCCCGCCCCCCCGCCCCCCAAAGAAAAACAACAGTTCCTTCCCCGCCCCACCCCCCACCCCCCACTTACCATGGTTATACGTCTCCGAAGTGGGTTATCTCACCAGGCTTATTGTCAGATTACTAGGTACCCGATCGCCCCTTGAAGTGGAAGGACAGTTGAGGGATCTTCGCCTTCTGAGGGGTGACAGCCATGGGCGGGGATAGGGGCTAGACATTGCCTCATTGAAATATGTTGATGTGCGCTTTGGTTGTTTGGCTTGTGGATCACAGCCGAAACGGACCGCTTGCCTCGAAGCTCTCCTTATCCATGAGCGCCTGGACTTTCAGACGCGAAGCCAAGCAACACCCTTCGAATGACGGAAAAAACCATCTGCCCGGCATGCGTTCTGCAAAGAAACCGGCCCAGAACGCTTCCGACTTTAGGACAAAAACATTCCGCCTGTCGTCCAGGAAGCCCGAAAACTCACATCTCTTTGGGCGAACATTGTCCCGTCCTCCGCATGTTCTCCTGTGGGCCTGTCTTGCAAGGCTCGAGATTGCTAAGCGCCTGACAGTAGCCTGTGATATAAAGCCAATTGCGGTAATTCATGTTAGGACTGCTTCTATTCATGTGCCTCTGACCCACATAGCAGCACACAATGGGTTGGGAGCAAAAGAACCCGATGGGACCAGGCGCAATGAACCGACATGAAAAACACGGGAA
>CAUJNA010003283.1:1082212-1102212 GCA_963377175.1 Effrenium voratum
GCCCATCTCTGTTGGTCTGTCCAATACACCGAGCTTTGTGCGCAGGAAAGCTCTGCAATGGTTTGCTGAAAGTGTGGCCACCTTTTAGATTCTGTCCAATAACAAGTTGCAAAACAAATTATCAATCAAGACTGGCCAGTTCATAAAGCAACCCTGGCGATTTCGGTCAGATTGAGATCTGTTCAAGTGGTGCCGATTTGCACGCGCATAGCAGTACGTTCTAAATGTCTAATTGTTCTGTTTTTTGTCGCGAAGAAATAATGCAGCTGCTCTTCAAATCCGTCTAACAACTTGTTTTCTGCCTTCTCGACGCTTGCCGCATAAAGCACGCGGCAAGTTGGAAGCATGGCATAGCACTTTCAGCACAATTGGATTTTCAAACGACCATTTCAGTTTGAGAACTTTTCTGGCGTTGGTCACAACCAGCAAGATCCGAAACTATACCCTCCCCTTCACTAACATGGAATCTAGCGGAGGGTCCCTTGTAGAGGAAAGTTGTCTTGCGGCACCTGCCAGTCAAGTTCCATGTTAGTGAGAAGGTAAAGGTGCCGGCCCTTTCGGGAGGCAAAGGTATGCATGTTACATGCAAACACACGAAGCCGAATGGATACCAGCCAGCGTAAAACGAGCGGTTTCATCATGTGGTAGGTGCCTTGCCTCTGCACTGGTAGTGGAATAAAGGATCCTGGCTGCGCTATGGTTTCCTATGAATAGCGTGTTTGGACGAATGACTTGCAACGTTACATGTTTAGCTCTGGAATTGTGTTTGGCGTTGCTGGGGTCCAACAGAACTTGCAATCACACTTCGACTGCCATTTTGGTAACCAACAAACGCCAACAAATCCAACAGACACACACACACACACACTTGCCGAGCACATGACACACCAACCAGCACAACACGTGCTTTTCAAAAAAACACATGCGGTGTCTATCACTCCCGCGCCTTGCTCATGATCTGGCTCAGCTCGCCATTGATGTAGGCATCCGCACAGAGCGTCTCGAATTGCGCCTTCGCAGGCTAAGCTATGGAAAGCCGCCAAACTCGGTTGCTGTCTCGCTACCACGCATGCAATTGCACTAGAGGTGTTGACACCAATGGTAGGGATCCAGTAGGCTTGGTTGCTTTCTGCTCTCCTAAAAGTGACTAATTTTTAGCGGTTTCATGGAAACCCATTAGCTAGCAAGAAGTTGAAGTCCTAACCTCCCTTGGCAAAATGCAGCAAAGGTCCAAAGGTGCAGAAATAAACTGGGTGCTTGTCCCCTCGCAACTGCAGGCATTGGGATTGTTCTGCTCTGAGCAACTGAGAGAATTGCCGCAAATCCATCCAAGTTAACAAGGCTGGAATTAGGACCCCAGCAACAAAAAACCTTTTTTTTGCCTGGCTAGTGGAAAACAACGGGATCCCAAAGAAGCAACAAAAAAGCCAAAAGGGGAGCTAATTCTGGGGAAGAAAAAACAAGGCGTGGGATTGAGACGCAGCCACACAGTCACTCCTTGGACAGTGGGCATGAAAGACAAGCGAGGGGGTAAGGATGGTCCCTTTGCTGTTGCTGAAACGGACACCCAATGCCCTTGCTTGCATTGAACTTGGAGTCAGTGGAGAAAATCCTATCATTGGCCTTAGATCACCGTGGCCACTGTGCACCATGTTCCCTTTCAAAGCGCTCACTTTCGAGGTTTATCTTGAGGATGACCCCAAGTGGTCATTGTCAATTAAAGTGGAGAAAACAACGACGCTCTGGACTTGAACATGTGCCAAACGCGGCAGGATGGCCATTCAGCTCGTATAAGTTTGCAGCTCATTCATCGTTATCAAATACCATCCACATCAAATGTCCGCCTTCAAAACTGCTGTATATATATATATATACTATGTGTTTCATATAGACTACGGCTTTGTTTGTCAAACATGTGTACACATATATATATATATATATGTACTGAAACTGTAATGAACATTCCGTAATATGTACGTGTGTCGAGAATTGTTTGCTTTACACCGTACAAGAAAGGGCAAAGATGTCGTGGACACAGCTGGTTGGCTTACTTGGTACATTCACAGAGCAAATACCGGTGTTGGCGGATTCCTTTGGTGTCACTGAACCAACTAAACAAACATATGTTCAAAGCAACATAACTCAGAAGCCAGAATCACAAATGCCAAAGCAAATCAAGGGACGGAAGGGACCTTGATGGGTGAGGTCGTTCCCCTTAACAGGGATCCGTACATTATACACCTGAACATTGCCTTGTAAATCGTGGTTTCCCTTTTTTGTTTTGGTGTTGAAAAAGCAACATGTTTCAAATGGTGGCAAAATGGAGATCGTTTAAGGAGCCCCTGTATTTTGCTGTTGAAAAAAAGGCCAGCCATGTTTCAAATGGTTGCAAAAAAAATTTTCAGGAGCCTCGTAACTTGCAACAAGCCTTGCCCAAACGAGCCGTGTTTCAAATGGTTGCAAATCGACATGCCTTGACTTGAACAAATGGGTACCCTGCTTAAGCTCTTAACTTGCAACAAGCAAAGCACCGGCAAGCCGATCCGAGAGTGGGAGATGCTCGCACCTGCAGGAGCCTCTGCTGCCGCTGCTCTTCTATGAGATTCCTGGGCCGGGCACAAAATTCCTTAAGGGGAACGGGGGAAACCCGGGTCCCCAATTCCATTTATCTTCCCCATAAAAGCGAGAATGGGTTGCCACATATGGAATTCTAGGAGTCACCCCCCTCCCCCAATTCCATTTTTGAGGGGGTGGGGATACGCATCAAACATCAAACATCTATCTCCATTGGCATTTTCGCCCTCTGGAAAAAAAACACATATATGGGAAAATACGTCCAATGGTGAAATCGATTCCCGTCAACACCAACAGCGGAACATATTCCTAAGCAAATGGAAGTCTAAACGAACTGAGTGACTACGGTTCGAAGCTGCTTTGACCATCAAAACATGTCACCCCGCTTCAAGGGAGCATTTACTTCCCCAGCATCCCTGTCTTTGTCGGGCCTTCTAGCACCCCAAGCAATCTACATGAGGGCCTTCCACTGCAGTGAGATGAGCGGTGCCAGCCACTTTGACAAGGTGCCCACCGGTACCGCCGTGAACGCAACTTCTTGCAGCTTGGTTTCCGGGTGCTACAAGCCTTAACAGACTGTCTGACACGAAGAGGTTTCTCATAGCGGTATGGAGGGGCATACGATTTACCTCGCTGATGTAAACCTGACAAGATACATTCCGTAATGTTGTCCCCGGTAGAAATCTAAAAACAGCCACTGCAAGGAGAGCCAACAAGAACATGAGCGCGTGCCACTTTGTAAGTCCTCTCCTGCATATGTTCACCCTGTTGAATCAGTTAGCAGAAATCACAAACCCTCAAGGGAACAGGAATGCTGATCATCATATCCCATCATACACCTTTCATTGACCACCAATACATGCCTTAAAATCCTCGTCTCGTTTGGTGTCCGCGAGGGCTGATCTGTTCACTTGAGCTTATCTGCAAATGCAAATAGCAACACACACACACACAGAAAAAAGACAACACGGTGGCTTGTTCGTTTTCCCTGTGAAACAATTCTATAGGGTATATCTCACTGGCTGAGTGGATGGCCCAAAAAAAAGCCCAAGCTTTACATTTACCACCAAAATGGTCTTCCCAAAAAGTTTTTAAACTTCATGAACTTCGGAAGTGAGTTTTAAAGGGAAGCCACCACTCTGTTTTTGTGGTCCCCCGGTTTTTCACGCACTTGTAGTCCTAAAAGAAAGGCGAAGGACACAGTACCAGGAAGTGAGATATACCTCAAAACAAAGAGGAAGGCCGGATCTGAGCCCTCCGGCGCTTCCTTCTGCGCTTGCAGCTCTAACGCCAGCTGTGCCTGGGGCCACAGGCCCCTCGTCTTGACCAACTCCCCAGTCAAAGTACGAGACGACGCTCAAGCCGCGTGCTTTTTTTAGTTGTTGCTTGTGTGTTGTTTAGTTGTTGCTTGTGTTTTCTTTAGTTGTTGCTTGTTTTTTCTTAGTTGTTGATTGTTTTTTTTAGTTGTTTATTGTGCCGAGTGGCCGCCGTAAACAGCTTTTTGATCTGATTTATCATGTTCAATGGGAAAGGCAACCGACTGGTCCAAATCCCACGTGGATCTCAGGAAGTCCCGCACCTGACCAGTTCTATTGACGACTTGGTTGATAAGAACAGCCCTTGCAACAGTCCCTTGCGAGCAGTTTTCTCTGGGTCGAACTTGCAAACAACAGACCGGGTCGGCGGGCTGCCCATGGCAATGGGTTTTTCTAGGGACAACTGGTAGACCTTTATAGTACAACAAACTCCTGGCTGCTCTGTGATTCTGGATGGGCGAAAAATTGGACTATGTAATAGGATCGGCAGAATGTCAAAAATATGGTATCCAACATCCGAATTGCGAAGACATGAAAGGATCTTTATGAATGGGTGAGCTTGTTTTGCCGCAAGGTGAATCTTGCCGCAAGTGAGGCAGGCAGGATACCTTTAGGTTGTTGCCTGACACAAACATGTCTGCTACCTGCTTAGTTTGGATCCGTTTGGGGTTGAAACGAGGAGCATCAGCTGGTCAGGAAAAAGCAATTACTTCCAACAATCAGGCAGTCGAACAGAAATCAGGTTCAAGGAAACTTGCACGAAACGAGGCATCCCTACCAGCCAACCTTCCAGCGACGCATGTGCAAGCCGTCAAGAACTAGATACGGGGGCAGAACAGAATCCGACTCGCCTGCTGCAAACCCAAGCGAAACCTGTATTCATCATTCGCAACGGCGGCTCATCTCGTAGCCCTTAGGCGAATGTAATACAATAGTTTGCTGGATGTCCGCAACCGTCCGCATTTCGAGGAGCCTAGAAGGGATGAAAGGGGAAAAAAGTGAGCGGTTTGTTTCGTCCCTTTGACTCAAACTCACCTGTGCCACGCATGCGAACATGACGTGTCGCAAAACATGCACGACCAGAACGGAACATAACTGGGCTGTCCGTTCTCAGATCCCTTGCAAAAAGCTTAACTGGCGGGTAAAATGGAGACCCCCCACCAAAAACAGAAGCCTTCGTGGTATCCCCAACAGCCACGGTATCCTTCCGGAACCCTCCAGAAAGCCTGAAAGCTGCCACGAATCACCCCATCTGGGCAGAGACCCCATAGCTTTCAGCTGATGGGGAAAAACCAACTAAAAACCTACTAGGTCCTCCAGTAGAGAGGTTAGAATAAGGGTACCGATTCTTTTTTCTGTAGTCTATTTTAGTAGACAAAAAAGTTGGGTGAGAAGGGCACTACTGAGGGACCTAGCCTAAAACCGCAAGGAACCACCAGCAGAGTCGGTGGGCAACACCACCAGCCTCCGCTTCCGCCTGGAGCCTTCGCTGCTCAGCTGCCTCGAAGACCTAACAGTCGCGCAACTCTTGAGGTGTTAAGGGATGGTTCCTAGCTCAAAGGGTTCCTTGTTTTTGGGCCTGGTTGGTTGGTTGGTTGGTTGGTTGGTTGCTTGGTTGGTTGGTTGCTTGCTTGGTGGGTGGGTTGGTCCAGAGAAAAACCGGGCACAAGTCACAGGCCGCACATGCAAAGGTGCGAGGCTTCCCATGTGTCTTCGCGAACGAGAGTGGTGGTGTTTCACGGTGAGGGACGGTTGCACGTCTGCAAGAGGCTTCTGTGTGTTTTGTAACTGGACAAGGAATTGGCCCAACTTTTGCTTTCCAACACCACCATCAACATCTGCCGCATGGCAACAGCACTGAAACCGCATCTCACACAAACCGCATCGAAAGACTGTAGGTGAATGGCTTGGGATTGGTGCTAGTTTGCTTGACAAGCTCATTGGAGGAATACAGTCAACAGTTGCACCAGGGGATACTCAAACACGAATTTACTATGCCTGTGAGTCGGCCTGTGAGTCTCAGGCGAGAAACACATGTTCAGTGCAAACTGCTCTGTGTTGATTCCACTGCATTGAGACAATGCTTCGCGATTGATGCAACCATCTAGCGTCTTCCTAGCGGGTCTCTTCATATCGAGACATAGTATCAAGACCACTCCCCAGGCCAGTGATTTTTTTCTGCTCGTGCCCTTCGTACAAAAGTATCCATGAGTTGTATCATAACCCTATGATATCCGATGCGTCTAAGCATTCGCCGACCAGGGACCTCCGAGGCTATCCACAGCCAGGTTTTGTAGCATAGTACAGTTTGCACTTCTCCGCGCTTAGGCTGCCCAAGGAAATGACGGGAACACATCTACGTGCATGTGGGAAAATGAAAGATTCAGTAGCCATGCTACTCTTATCGATTGTTGCCCAGACTGCAAACGATGATGGCTGTGATCCCCAAAAGCGAGCTAGATGGTCGCAAAGCTTGACTCACTCTTCAAATTTGCATGTCTTTATGTACCGATCATGACTGATGATAAGAGCCTGTGAAAGTGGCTTTACTGGCTTGTCTTGAGACGTGGTGGGCAAGCTCAACTTGCAAAGGTTTGGCCTTTCGTACATGCAGGGAAGCTCACCACAATGCCGCTGTCGCTAGTCTGTGACGTGCTGTACAGCCCTGACGCTGAAACAGGCAAACGCAAATCTCACTTCCCGAATGTTTGCCACTTAAATGGTTTTCCGACAAAGTATAAAGTCTTGAACTCAGGAAGTGAGAACTTCCCACAAAACTCTAGCCTGAAACAAGTGGATGGGGCATCTCATGTTGATGTCCTATCATTATAAGCCCGGATCCTTACGTCACGCCTTTGCTACTTAAAGGGCCATTGTGCGTCAGGTAAGTGCTTAGGTAAGCCTGGTTTTAACACGCAAAAGCCATGGTTCTAAGTCTCCGTTCAGTGGGTAATTTCACCAGGCGTATTGACCACTTACCTGACGCACCGAATTGATCGCCCCTTCAAGTAGGCAAGAATCAACCAGCAATTTAGCCTCTCAAAGGCAGTCGTTGTCAAGCTCTGCGTTAAAAATATGAAACAATGGCGGCATCTGCATCAAATACCGACTACGCAGCTTCCACTGGCGCCCCCGCAGAGGTACGCAGCAAGTCATGCTGCGACACATACTCCTGGCGCAAACATCCCCCATCTGTAGCCCACGGAGGCATCCGGTGGTGCACTGTACTTTCGAAAACCACCATTGAAAGGCAGAGCATGTCCCAAGGCATACCCGAACAGCTTGTTGGGCAAGCACATGGAGTTCTCACTCTCCAAACCAGACATGAAATTTTGACAGCAAGCACCCAACGTACGCAGGCAACCTCTTTTGCGCATGACCTGCAAAAAGTTCAAGCCGCAGGCCACAAATCAAGGAATCGAGAAGCGCCTGAAGACTCGCAAGTGGACTCGTTTCCTGAGTGGACCAAACCAGCCATTTCCCCAGGGTTTTGGTGGATTTCTAGAAAGATCCCTGGAAAGAATGGGGAAGGTACCCCTAGAACGTTGAGAAATGTCCGAGACCAGGCAAGGCAGACCTGTCAAGACGCACAGGTTTCGACATCCCAGCTTTGACTGCCAGCGACTCGTTAGCGTTGTGGACATGGCTTGGCATACCTTGGTATTGGCATATGGGCCTGTCTACTTTGGAGGGTGTCCCCTTTTTCGTGGGTTTTGAACGGAAACCAAGAGGACAAAACACATTCTTAGGGGTCTCCAAAAAGAAAAGGCCATATGCCTCACGCCAGGCATTGGTCATTGATTGCCCGTGATGTCTGCTATACTCAGACCCTTTGCATAAGATATTGTCAGTTGGCCAGCTGCTGGGGGGGAAGTGCTTGAGTGCTCAGCTACCTTGCTGGACCCCTATGTGCTCCTCAATGTTGCTCAGGCTCTTCCCGAGAAATCCCTCTTGCAGATTGCAGACTGACCCGGGTTTGTCGATCGCAAGGTCCTGCGAATCCAACAACTTGGCTCACACTAATGAACTGCTCAGGGGGAAAGAAGACCAACAGAACTCAATAGTGTGCTCTGACCAAGCCTACCCTGCATGCATTCAGTGTCGAGAAATCTAACATGTAACCCTCGTGTATGGCTTGCCAGGCGTCAGTCTCTCATCGGCTGTGCAATCCTACCCAGGGCAAATGGCGGGAGACCCTCCAAAAATCGGAAAACAAGCTGGCCCATGCTTGGATCAACGAAGGCACCAAACCCTTGCCACTCGGACGAGCAGTCTTGACACACCTGGCAATGCCAGTCGTCAAGCAGATATCCAGGGCTACCTTCCATTTCCATTCTTTCCAGGGATCCGAAACTTTTCAGGAAACCATCAAAAACCCAGGGGAAACGGATCCGGTTTTTGAGAAAAGAACGATGGTTGAAAAGAATGGAAGAGGAATCAACCTTGCCTCAAAGAAGATCCAGAACTCGTTGAAGGTGACCTGCGGGTGCTCTATGTAAAGAGCGGCCGGGCCATGGTCAAAATGCTGAAAGGGCCATGGGCGTTGTTTAGTGGTCTAGTATGTAGTCCCTTGGTTTTTTGGTGCCCGAAGTCTTAGTAACTCTCGCGGTCCCGCATGAAAATGCGCAAACATCGCAGAATTCCCTGGGAAGCACAGTCATGAAAATATATTCTCTTCTGTATGCCCTGCCCATGATCGTTTCTACACCTGCCAACAAAGTTGTTCTATCACCTGCCGCCCCGCTGTTAGGCCAGTCAGCTATGTAACTTCCTTTGATGCCATGGCAGCGCAAACAATTGTCTGCCCACGTGTGTTGCTTCTTTGTCAATGGTATCTTTGCGGCTATGGATGTTTTGAGCCTGGAAGAAACACCCCTTGAATTATGGCGATTATTTTCCGAAGTGGTGCCAGAATGTGTGCAAGCTCAGGGAGGAGCCAGCTTGCTTTTGGGTACTCGTATCTGGGTTGCCCTCAGATCCCCCGCTAAAAGTTTAACTTTTGGTGGGTTACATGGAAACTACCACTAAAAACTAAAAGGCTAAAAAGCGAAGGGGATGGCTGGGAGCCACCAAGGTATATAAGCTGGGGAGTCGTGAAGTGCCCCGGGTCAGCTACCCAAAAGTCAATCCATGGTTGGCTTTGCAAAGCAATCCATTCTGGGTGAATTATCATATGTCACCCATTTTTGTGCATCCGAATCGGTGACTGGTGGCCGCGTTTTTAATATTTCACCAAACTGAAGGTGGTTGGGGGGCAAATAGCACACATAAACCCACCTTTGGGGTGAGTTCGGTCGTGCGAGGTCGCTGTAATTCACCCAGAATCCATGGCTTGCTTCAGTCAGCATGGAACGCCAAGCTCAGGAAGCCGATTTCTGCGAAGCTTCCTTTGGCCCGAACAAAAAGCACCCCGGGAACATCTGATTCGGTGCCGGTTTGCAGCCCTTTGCGCGGTTGTGGTGCGCAACGCCATGACCAAAAACTGTACTGAAGCCCAAATGCACATGCTCATCCCCGCATGATACAACTCAAACAGAGTATTGACCAAGTGGCAGGTGTCAATGCTGTTCTGCTATTCAACAGTCCGAGCGTTGGACTCCTCCTAAGTGCGGTACTTTGCAACATGTTTTCTTGTACCGAGACTAGGGCCAGGCCAATTCAGTAAGAAGCCAATGCACATTTGAAAGGATTGTGGATTGGCCGACGGCTTCCTTTCATTGCCTTTGCTGACTTTTTGCCGGGAGTGGCTTTGAGCTGTCCATGCATCACAGGGACAATTCTAGCTCTACCCTCCCCATTCTCTTCAGGGATCCTTCTCTTCCAAAAACGGCCCAAACCCCTGGAAAATAGGTGATGTCTAAAGAGAACGATGGGTGAAGAGAACGCGGAATTAAAGCTGGGAACAATGCCTCCGTGTCACAGATGTCAAGCTGCACTAATAAAGCCGTGTCGACCAGCCCAGTTGCAAACAATGTGACCCGACCAGGGGCCACCAATTGTGAGCAACATGGTGCCGGGTGTACCGTTTCAACAGGTTCGATATCTTCCATACCCGGCATCCATAAACACAACTCAGCGATAACACGTTCGTCCAGCTGGAAATGAGGCGACAAAACCATCAACATCCACATATCCATCTGTTTGGACGCTTCATTTTCCTACTGAGACGCCAACATCGCCATCAAAAACTCGCCGCTGTTTCCATTTCACGTAGCCCAAGGCCGCCAGCCCAACGCCTTCTCAGGGTCGACGCAGGGCACTTGGGCCGCAAAGCTGGAAGGAAGGCTCCTGGCCGGTGACCGTCTACAACTGTCCCATGTGCTGGAAAAATCCAATGGGCACCAGAAAAAACAAATCCAAGGGTTGAAAAATATCAAGTCCTTTCAGTGTTTTTCCTCTTGTTTTCCCCGTTCCAATGGGCATGCCATGTTTTTACCGGACCTTTTGACCAACCCCAACCTGTGGATCCTCTTGTCAGGCATGCAAAAGCAACCCAAAGAAAAGCGCCAGGGACGTGGACACGTCCCCAAGTCTGAAGCCGCACTTTCCGCAAATTACACGCGAGTGATAATCAAAACCGATCGGTCTCAAAATAGGTCGTACTCCCAGAACCATGCTTCAAGCAACAAGAGACGCCGGATATGCTGGACGCGATTTATGGCGGTTGGGATTGTCCCTTAAGCTTCATCCATAGCCCGGTTTTGAGGACGTGGCTGTGTCTCTTCCTCACCTGAAAGGCTGAAAGCCAGAGTACACGACTGGGACTTCAATTTGGGTCTCGAACCATCGATAGTGCCCCAAGTCCCATGAGTGAGATACGGCAGTTATTCGCCACATGGTTGATTTGTTCCCACCCCGTTCTCCAACCTTGCACCTGTTTCAATTCTTTCACCTTGTTTTCCAACACCGCACTATTTCTTAACCACCTATATGTCATGGCCCTACCTCGCTTTTGCGGGGGTGTTCCTACCTCGTGTTGCACCCAATTCAGCATGCTATCAACAAAATGTGTCCGCCCGACCTTCACTACAGCCCATTGAAACTTGATTTGTTCATTCAGCATGGGCGACCAGCAATCATAGCAACAAGAAGCCGAGCTTCTTAGCGGATGGAAAAAAAAGGGGGAAAATCACAGCTTCTTCGCACCACGTGCGTGCACCGCAAGAAGCTCAGTTCAACAAGCAATACCTAGCAATAACTTGTTTCGGTCCCCTCGGTCCCGCGCCTAATGAACTCGCCCTCCAAGTTCCATGAGGTGTCCAGTTTCTGCGCGACGCCGCGACGTGGTGCCGCTCTCGGATCAGAAATTTGTCTCAGGTCACTTGACTAGGTCCTCCAGTAGAGAGCTTGGAATAAGTTGGTACCCGATTTTTTTTCTGTAGTCTATGTTCGTAGAGGAACCCTCCCCCAAAAAAGTTGGTAAAAGGGCACTAATTGTTGGGGGACCTAGTTGAAGTCAAGCAAGTCTTACCAGGTGAAAGTTGCCTGCCATGCTGACCTTAGCTATCCAAGGAATGGTTCAGTTGGGACTTTGACAGCTGGAAGCCGTTGGGTGGCTACGATCAGCATGGCAACTTTCAGACCCTTTGACTTCAAGTCGTGAGGGCTTCATTTCGGGTCATGAAAAAGGTAATTACGCATCAAGGGTCTGCGCCCCAAAACCTGTTGGACACAGTTTGCCACATGGCTACCCTTGGCACAAGCCATAAAGGTAGGGGGCAAATACAAACAGAAGAAAGTGGGGGACACAAATCTGGCGTGCGAACACAGCCTCTCTGGGCTTCGAGCTATTGCCATGTTGCGCCTGGTAACGCCATTGGGACCATCTCGCTATCCCTGATACTGCGTGCTCGAGTCTGTGGGAGGCTACAGGATCTGGGCTTTCCCTTGCAGCTCCAATCCTGGGTTCGCCCAACTCTCCTCAGTGACCCTTCACATTGCCAACACCCCAAACCATAGGCGTCCCTTTTGGGGCAAGTATTATATTGATGGCCCTGGTAGATGATGAAACCACCAGGGAAACCAGGAATCGAAACCCATCTGTGTTTCTACCAGAACATACCAAAACCGGCCCAAAAAGGACACCTCTGCCCCAAACATTGAGAGCTCCATCAGTGGTTTGAGTGGATCAGTAAGGGTTGGGCCGAGTACTTGGTGGCTTTGCTGGCTTTGCTCGAGGTCCTTGAATTCATCAGTTCTCAGTTCGACCCAAGAGGATCCCAATATAAGTTGGCACGAATGAAACATCAGAAACTCCTTTGAATTGTGGGATTTTTCATGGGTAAACCACTTGCTAAGTGGTGCAGGACTTCGTCCATCCACAGTATCGCTGCGAACATCTTCGGGGTTTCAAATCCTTGCATTCCTCGCGAACTTCGGCCGATGACATGTTGCGGGGCCGGCCATCGCCATCAACCATGACGCCCTAAGACAGGTTCTTGGTGGCTGTTGACCCCTCTGCGTGGCAGGTGTTTCACTTGTTGTGGGTTCAATTCGGAGAAAAACAAAATTTGATGCAAAGTGAAAGTTTAAAGATTCAAGCCAATAGCAATCAAGAGTTCAGCCGCAATTGTCATTGCCTCTGGCATAGGTCGCATAATTAGCAGCAATTTCGGCAGCTGAGGGTTAGGAAAAAAACCAGTCTGGATGCCGTCTGGCAACAAAACCGCTCGCCAAAAACTGAGTCGCAGCCCTGTCGTTTTCTTGGGAGGACCCCAAATTGGCTCCCTCCGGTCTTCCTCCCAGTTTCCCTGGAAAACCACCGACAAAAAGGTGGTACCCGAAAAACAGACAGACCCAAGTCGCCACGACAGCGGTCACAGTCCTCCAGGAGTTGCGTGATGTGGGGCGTGTCCAAGCCCTGGCCGTCCTTGCAGGGATCTCTACGCCGGACTTGGGACATACTGCGGATGGACAAAATCCTGCACCACTTTCAAACCATGAGAAACCATTGTTTGTTGGTATTTGCAGGGGAGTCGTCATTTCAGGGCTTCTTAGGTGGTGCAGGACTTCGTCCATCCACAGTAGTGCGAGACCAAGCGGCAAATGACCTGCAGCGATCCAAAGACCGGCTTAATGTTGGAATGACCCGAAGAAAAAATTACAATTGCTGCTTCAAGGGCTTGATTCTGGCTGAATTGGCACCTTCCTCATGGGTAAGGTCGATATCCCTTCTGCTGTTTGGTTGCTGTGCTTTGAATACTCAATAAGGGGTCCAAACAAAAAGTGCCAAACAAACAGGGTTTCCTTCAGTGAACTTGAGCCAGTGTTGTCCTTTAAACAACATGATCCTCTTAGTTCCCGCTAGGACTGTGAGCAGTTCTTCTGGCCCCATTATTTCGCCACTATCAAAGTCAACCCCCGTTTAGTGGTAAGCTCAAGGGAAGCCCCCAACCAGTTTCTGACTTGAACCCCAAAAAACTGCTCCAACATCATCTGGGCTGTTCGTTTTCGGATCCGCTAAAAGTGCATAACTAGTGGCTTAAATTCGGAAATCCAACCAACACTAAAAAGATCTAAAAGCCTAAGAAACCGGATGGCTCGGAGCTACCACTAGGTCCTCCAGTAGAGAGGTTAGAATAAGTTGGTACCCCACTTTTTTCCGGACCTCGATTTTAGGGGAACCCTCCCCTAAAATAAAAAAAGAAACGGTACCAGGGCACTGGGGGCACCTAGGTCCCAAGTAACGAGCCCCTGGGGGGCACCTTGACCAAGTAACGACCCCAGTTCTTCGCTAACGACCCGAGGCGCCGCAGGCGCCGCGGGCCTGTGACATGAGGTGCCAAATGTTCTCGAACTCCGGCAGCCGCCGCAGCAGGTTCCGGCGGCCCCGCTCCACCTCAGCGAAGCTAACTTGGTTGACGTTGGGTTTGGGGAGCGAAAAACTAAATTTTAGCAGTTAAGTGGTTGGATTTCAACCACTAAGCCACCATAAGCAAAAATGTAGAATGTTTCCCAACGACAATCATGCTAACCCTTGAGCCGAACAAATGGCGATCAGGAATAGATGGGGTTGTCTCTAAGGGGGACCCCCAACATGGAGTTTGGTCTCCTTTTGGATTGCCTTTAACAACCAAACATGGGGTACCATTCAAAAAAAAGGAACCACACCCATACGCAGCAAATCCACAAGTTGAAAGAGCTTTTAAGGAGGAAAGCCACATAATAACTTTGCTTTCTAAACAATTTCAATGCAGCAAGCAGACATTTGGTGCAGACTGCATCTAGGGTGAGGTCCTGTTTCCAAGTTTCCCTTTTGCTCCATTTGCTCCAGATTCCAGTCACGTGGTTGCAACAAGCCCGGAAAACAACAACTATTGGGGCCTTTGGTGCCTAGCAGTGCCCCCCCTAGAATTCCGGGCCTTCCATTTATATGGACAGTAGTGGCTTGAAGCGAAAGTGTCACAACCCATGATATAAGTTGGATGGGACAAAGCCAAACTTAGGTCAACTCATACTCATATCAATATCAACACTCTTGGACCACGGTCATATCTGACATCAACGAGTCAACTGATCGCTATATTCTGACATGCGCTTTGGTGCTATTCGAATGGCGCCGGCCCCTCGGCTCAACGTCTTCAGCCAATCTGAGCTGATTGGGACGTCTGCGTGAAGATGGTGGACAGCTACCCGTGGCAGACTGAAAGCCAAGGCGATGCAAGTAGTGTCATGCAAACACAAGAAATGTTTAAACATACTGGATGAATGAAGTCCTGCAACACTTTGAAACCATGGGGAAGCCATTCTTTGTCGGCATTTACAGGGGAATTTTCATTCCGGGGCTTCTTAGGTGATGCGAAATAGATTTTGAAACCATCCACAGAATCATCAATGCTCTTCGCAATTGCTCAAGATACAAAGAAACCCTGTGCCATTCGTGTGCATTCCGGCTGGGACACAAAAACAAATGCCATACGGTTCTTTGCGGCTTGTCAACACTTTGCTGAGCAAAATACGGGCCAAATATGGCCAGTGGCTACAAAGCATGACCACACGGGGAATCAAAATGCCAAATATGGGCTCCGTCAAAGGCATGACCAAAATGGCCATAAGGCTTTCCAGGATGAACAAAGATAGGGGTGATGGGCTGCGTTCCCTCTTCACTGCAACTCATTTTGTTTTCAGCCAAAGTCCACGATGCACTTGCAGGCCACGTCAGGCAAAAAAGGCAATCACCACACACTGGTCTCATCATTTTACCATGATCAACGTCACCCCCTAAGTGGTGGGTTAAGGGAAACCCCCTCGAAACCGTCAAAATAATGACCCCAGACACATGAAACAGCCCTTGGAGCTCTGGCAGAAGCAAGCTCCTGAAGGTGCTTGTACCTGGCACTTTCGTCGGCTTCAGGCGCGACAAACTGCACTGCTGACAGTGGTTTCAGAGCTGGGCTATTGATACAACTGACATGCGGAAAAAAGCTGGCAACAGGTTGCTGCTTCATTGTTTCGAGTCTTTATCCATGGCAAAACTGAGAGGAAAGCCTGCTTGTCTTTTTCCCCTTCTACCACATATTTTTGGGAGGTCTCGGTGCAAGTAACCCATGTTGACGAGTTCATTAAATCTTCAGCTTCGGACATGAACAACTCTCGCATGAGTGTGCCCAGGGTAGTCTAGGGTTCCTTTACGAAAGAGGAAGATAGATCTCTCTCGTTTCTAGAGAGTAAATCTTGCCATTCCGTGCTTAGATGTTTTTTTTTCAACCCTCCCGACTTCAAAGGGACGTCTACATGACATCGAGCTGGGTTTCGGGCAAATGGGTATGGCTCAAAATTAAAGAGCTGGGGCAAACCGCGGGGTTTTGGTCTTTGGTTCCATTTACCAAGGTGCCATGTTGGTACCTTGTTTTTGAACCACAGCCACCTGCCCACCTCTTTTTGGAGTGAAACTGGGCGCAACTTTGGCGCAACTTTGGCGCTTTGGCCACAGCCACAGCCAAATCAAAATCCCTCGGCTTCTGGTTCCCAACTCACCTTCCCCAGCTCCCGATTTGCGATTGCTGGCGATTTGGGGGTCGATAGGCCCAAGAATCGGGGCTCGATCTGATCAGGGTGGGGCAGCTTTTTCGGGAGACTTCAAAAGGGCAAAAGGAGGGTTCGCCAACATCGCTTGCCCGTGGGAATGGAACCAAGGACTAAAATTCCATTCCTGGTGACTAATTTTGACCCGCACCCATGTGGGCTTGCCTTGCACTTCGAGGTGGCCAGAAACCGTTGATGGCCCTGACCAGATGTGCCAGGATGGTGCCTCACCAATACCAACCGACAGGAAGGCACGCCGCCAACATGGACTTCAAGAGACAATGATGTTCATTCCATAGGCCATGGGTAGTTTCCAAGAGTCGAACGTGACGACAATCAGCTGATACTTGACTGCTGATAATTGCCAAAGTCAAAGAAAAAACGAAAACAAATAATATGGGATAGCTGTCATGCAGTGAAGAAACGATAGTCCCTGACCCGCAATGGCGCACATGCCGGCACGGTGGTCCGTGGAGTGCATCGGGTGGTTTCGGAGCAGGTACTGTGCCAACCTCCGTGAGGCAGGACGCAGGACGCAGTTTGGCTGCGATCATCTTGCTGGGCCAAGGGCGTCTCAACTGATTGCTCCGGTTGGCAGGCAAACACTTAATCCTAGGTGGCAGAAACATCTGGAAATGCTCGAAAACTTGCCCCCCCCCAAAAAAAAAAAAGAAGAAAGAAGGACACCGTGTTTTCTTGGGTACGACATGTTCATTGGTTTTTGAGGCTCCTGGTAGGTAGCAATCGTTTATGTTGGGACCCTATTCCAGGGCAGCTTCGAAGACTTCAGCGCCCTTTGCATGGACTGGAAAACGGGGCATAAACACCATCTAAACCAATGGAACCCATCTACGCTCAATCAAATTAACATTAAAAGGACACCGATAGGCCTTTGGCTTGGAATGGGGTGAGGGTCTGGCTTGCGGTTTAGGGTTCGTTTGCCGTGCGTTCAGGATATCGAAGGGTTCCGGAGTTCGGGTTGAACAAGCAGGCGAGTCAGGCATCGAGAGCACAGCCGAGGGCGCACCCTTGGCATTGTTCTGGGGGGGTCGCCGCTATGTTGGTTTGAGGTTGGGTGGGGGTGGGGGTTCGGGGCTAATTGGAGTGGGTTCGAGATTGGTTGAAGTTTTGTCGTGGCTGCGTTAGGTGTGTCGGCTCAGGACCAGCGTTTGGGTTCAGGTGTTTAAGGCTAGTCTGGAGGAACTTTCACTGGCCAAATCCGAACTTGGCTTTGCACATGCTCTGCGCGACATCTGCGCATGACCGTGCGACTGCGATCCGGCCAAGAAATCCATACCCGACCTTCGCGAAAGCGCTGCGACTGCCACGGAATCTGCACCTGACCTTGCGAAAGTAAGGCGCCTGTACCTGGCCTTGCGAAGATGCTGAATGCCAAAAGCGCGCTTCCGCGCCAAAAGTCCCTGCATCAAACATGCTGGCTCTCGGAGAGATTGCCTCAAGCTCACAGCCAGGCTGACTTTCGAGCATCCACAGGAACCGACGTCCGCAAAGGGTGGCGCTTTTCAACATGTCTATTCCCCCGCAACAAGCGCACGCACGTTTTTCGTGCGTGATTCTTCTTCTATTGTCTTCTGTCCGGGAGCTTGCTTTCCATGCCACAGGCCTTCTTCTAACCTTCCTTTGACTAAACCCACACCCCCAGTCTTAAACAACTCTCAGACAAAGATCCGTATTGTGAGGCCAAAGGACGTGTCCATTTTTCAGGCTCAGCGCAAACTCTGTCCGTGTCGCTCAAGCAATTTTGCTTGGGGGGGGGGGGAGGGCATTTCTTCTTCCGCGACCCTGGATGCAAAGAGTCCCAACCCCCAGTGCTGAGACCCCCGCCACGTCACGGGGTTAAATCTGCGCCCGTCACCAAGGGTCTTGCCGGTGGCGATCTTGTCCACATGCCTGCCGTCCGGCACGTGCTCCCTTCATATTGACTGCTTGAACCGAACTGGCGGGGCGGGGCACATTTGTTTCACACGCACTCACACACACACACAGACGTAAACCGCTTATGGTGATGCTGGTGCAGGTAGTGGAAATGGCTTCCCTCTACATATTTCAAGAAGGGGAAACACCAAGAAGCAAGAAGCTCGGGCAAGCTGCAACCCACTTAGCAACAATGCCCCCCCCTCCCGATGTTTGCTGCTTGGGGCCGATCTCCCCCAGTACTCTGTCGCGTTTCGCTTCACCAAGCCTTGATGTCTGCCATTCTGCAAATGTTGTTGTCTGGGTAGCAATGTGTGTTTTGTATCGACTCTCCAAGCCTAGTCTTTAACTGGCTGCATTGCAAGACAAAGCATGAAGTATGCAAACAAACCGTTGATCCGCAATGCCCTTCCTTCGCCATCCATGTCGCTTGGCGCTAGAAGAAATGCAACCGGAGCTTCGGGTTGCAGACTTCCAACATATGTTTCAAGCCGCGTGTGTTCCTTGAATCTAGCCTCCAGAAAGGATCTGTCAGAAGGCAAAGGCATGGCAGGAGGCGACTACGCCTGTCCCAACAAGAGTCCAAACTGTAATTCAGTTGGCATCCCCTCCCAACCAAAAAAAGGGTTGAACCCAAAGCAAGATATAGTTGGCACCCCCCCCCCAACAAAAACAAAACATGGTTGAACCCAAAGCGAGATACCGTGGGCTTGCTTCATTACATTCATCCTTTTGACCGCCTCCGGCCCCAGCCAACTTAGCCATGAGCAGGGGATTGTGAAGCAAGCCACGGCTCCACTTTGGCCGTTCCATGCTGACAAACATAGCCTGGTGTCCAAAGGAGAAACAAATGCATTCCAGCTACAAAGACAAGTCGTTTGTGGCATGGCAGCCAGAAAGAGAAGGGGCATGCCCCAATCAGCTTCCAGCAAATTGGTGGTTTGGAGCGTAATTTCGTGGCTATAGGTGGTTTCCCGTTAACCCTCTACACCAAAACACATCCATCCAAACCCCCAACAAGGGGGGGGGGGGACCTGAACCCAATGTTGCGTGGAGAAGGTACTTGAGAACTGGATGGGAACCACTCGAGTTCTGTCAATGTCTGCTCTTGACAAGAAAGAGCAGACCTCCCGTTGTGCTATGCAATACCTGTGCGAACATGCACGAAAGGCCGAACGTTGCGTGTAAAATGTACGGTTGCTGCTAAATGGCATATTGTTGTGGAGCAAAAACATCTACCCATGTTGGTGTTTGCTCCTTTTGCTGTAAACGACACAAACCAAAAAATGCTTGACAGGGTTTCAGCCCCCGTTCCACCCGAGTACATGTCCTTGAGGCGGAGTACTTTGGGGATCCCTCACATCCCAATGCGGCTGTGGGTCAAAAATGGGTACCCAAAATGGAACCCTGGTAAATGGAACCCATGGCTAAGAAAGGTGGGCCCCTGGTGGTTTAATTTTGACCCACACCCATATCGTCCAACAACGCTGCATGCGCGGCACCTCGTCAGGGCGTCCAGTCCTTGAAGAAGGACTGGCATAACCTCAGGGGACATGGTGGCGCTTGGTTCCCTCCATGCCGAGGCTCACACATGGCCATGGGTCAAAATCCAAATCGTACCCCCAGTGGACATCCCAATCCAACCACTAAAATAGACTCAAATGGGTGGTGAATTCACCTACCCCAAAATGGTAGCATTGGTTTTGACCCACAGCCACATGTTCAAACCCAACCAAAGAGTACCAATGCGGCGTGTCTGTCCTTTGGACCATAGACTGGAACTTTCACCGTAGCACTGGTTTTTACGGTGGGTTTAGGGCTGGTTGAAGGCTGATTTGCAAGTGAGCGGTGCTCAAAAAAGCTCGAGACTTGGGTGCTGATCCAAGGTCCGTGATGCATGGGATGACCATTGCTTGGAAAACCACGAAAATCGATGTGATTGTTTTTCCGCATGGTAACGTCTCATGTGGTCAAAACTGAGGGCCGAACCCAAAAATATCAACTTTCACATGGGGGCGAGTGCCCAAGTTACGGAAGAACATGCAGCTGCAAGACCTCGGTTGGTTTCTGCTCCCCTGCTAAAAGTGACTAACTTTTAGTGGTTTAGTGGAAAACCCATTAGTTGGATCAAAAAGTTAAAGTCCTAACAGC